>JAVQJG010068298.1:0-33879 GCA_036024015.1 Craterocephalus amniculus | reverse complement strand
TTTCTAAATTCCTTGAAAATTGTACTTTTTGCAGCTAGAGTAGGCTACTTTATCATGATTAGCAACTCAAATGTGGATCTTTTGATAACTTGGAAAAGTATCATTGCATTTTTAAATGTTCATATAGTAACAGCACATCAATAATCATAACAGAATGTACTGTATCAGAGCAGTAAACGCATGCAACACAAAATCCTCAAAGAAATCCTTAACACAAACTTTACATGCACTGCAGGGGAATTGCGGAGGAATGCAAGTGAAGTAACACCACAGGGAAGGAATTTTGTTTACTTCCACTGACATGGATTAGAGCTGCAAGCTGTGAATACATACAGTAGGTGTGGGTAAAAATGTCAGGGTATTGCTGCTCCTCAAAGGGTTGCTGTGGAACTGAAATGGAAGATTCCACAACAATTGCTGCATTTGAGGGGAAAAAAGGTATTGATAAAATAATTTTAACAGAATAACAATCATTTGTGACTCACTTAGTCAAGGATAAGTTATGTCATATAATGAATGCAATATGACATAAGTGATTGTAAATAGACATATATTAGATACCCTGTGAAATGTGTTCTTACCGCTCTCTTGGAATGCGGACTTGCGGCTGTCGGTGGCATCTTTTACTGAGGCTGAACAGCTTGAAGATGACTCTCTGGGCTCGTTTGGAGAGGACCCGCATGCTGTTCTCCAGCTGCTCATATCGCCACTGAAACAGGCTGTCCAAGGACCACAAGTGTTGTATAGCTGACATGTTCAGGAAGTAGTTCTGGGGGAGCCTTGCATAAAAGGCCTTGAATTCATCTGTTACAACACAGAAGGAGTTATTACCATCAGGATCAACATCATCCCAGCATTTACGTCCAAGGCCATAATTAACATCCACCTCAGTAAGACTGTGTTTAACTCGTGTATGTGGGACAAGGTCAGCAAAGAGGTGTCTGAATTAGTAAAAATAGAGGAAAAGAAGACATTAAACACAATATAGACCTGATTAAGGCTGGTGGTTTGTTCTAGTGGGGACCATCAGTTGGTTTAAACACATTCAGAACAACTGAGTGACACAGTAAGGAAAATAAAATCAAAACTACTTAAACTATTCCCTATTCCTGAGAAATATATATTAAAAAATGGTACTGTAGTTAGATGTTATTTAAAAAACAAACCTGTATACTAAATGCAATTAATTATATCCAATAATCCTATGCATGCATTTACTTCAATCAAATGCCAAAAAGAGATATGTGATATAACATTATTTTTTCCTGTTCACAGTCCGTTCATAACGTTCATAGTCCCAACATAGCTGTAAATTTAAACAGAGCTATTGTTAATCTCAGAGATAACCTGGTACAGACATTTAGGACAAATAGACTAGGAATAAAAGCCTCTCAGTCAGCCCTACTTCCTCAGTCTTCAGCTGCAATAACTGTGGATCTCCCGTCCATATCTATTTGGGAGTCTTTCTGTTTGTGTTTGAAAACAACTGCATCAAAATTCATTGTGGGCATGCTGTGCATCTACTGGAAATCAGTGGGAAACTGGGACAAGACTAAAGATATCTCAAATATAAGTATACTGTAGACTTACACCCACACTGATCAACAACTTTCAAGTATAATGCACCTTTCTGCTTTGCCTTTTCTGTCCTGTGTTTACAAAATTCCCTGGCTGCTAATTGAAGCACGTATACTGTATGCGGTATTCAGATTCATTAGTCACATCTTGCATTGGCTCTTTCATTGGTTTTAAATGGCAAGTGTCAAGGATCATATTTTGAAACAATTAACTAGCATGCAGCGTTGGCAGATACCTAAAAACACAAATGCTCAAATGATTTTCTCAGATGACTGACTGCCCGTTTTATTTTGGCAACAAATATATGTCTAATTTAAACTTTGACGTGAGCTTGCCCGATCTGCCTTGAATGAGTAAAAGATGAAAGAGGTAAATTCTGTTTAACCTTTAAAACGCAAAGGTTTTTTTTTGCCTCCAGGCTTTTTCTTTTTTGCTGTTTGGCTATCTATGCCTCCACTCCTACTCTCCTCACAAGGGTTTTGGTGCCACCCTAATACTCTAACTATAGAGGACCACTATTAAAATATCTTCATCACAGCTTCCAGCTAAAGTACATAGAATGAGAGTAATCTTTTTTATTACAAAAATATACCTAGATCACTTATTGTGGGGTTTAACATAGTCTCAGAATAAACATTACATTTTGGAGCTGGAAGGGATATGAATGCCTTAAAGACTTCTGCAGATCACTTAAAGGTTAAGTTATCGCTCACCCTTTGTTGGACCGTAACAACCCCACAGAGAATAACACTACTGTTCCTGCAACATCGGTAGTTGTGCTCAGGGGCCTCGGTGTAGTTTTAAGGGTTAATCTGAGAAGAACAGTCACACAAGGAGCTACATTTTTTTCGTATGAATCGATGGATCTGTAAAACAATGTAATCTTTTTCTGTGAGTTGGGTTTATGTGTTTCAGGGTTTCATATAAAAATGTTCAGCAGAATCTGTGTTATGCAGAACCTTCTTAGATAAAAGGAAATACAGCATCTGGTTTAGTCCTTGTGCTTGTTTTCGGGCATTTTACAAAAAAAAAAGTTCAATTAGGTGAAGAAAACACCTAATTCAATAGACAATGTGCATGTACAGCTAAACTATGTGTCATGCACAGGCAGACAGAGAGACTGCAGAATTGAAAAACATCATTGCACTGCTGTATCATCACATGCAGGCTGTCTCCTATCTTACAGGTTTAACCCTTTCATGCACAGTGAAAAGGTTTTTTTTTAAATATGGGGATTGATACTTTCACATTGGTTGGTTAAGTGGAATTAAAATCAATGTATAAATCATCACTTTGCATGTCTGTAGATAGAAAAATGTTGTGTGGAAAAAAAAGCATTTTTTTTTAGGAAAGAAAATTGATACATTAAATGGTTACAAATCTACAAAATCTACAATATTCTACTAACACTAAGACCTGCCTACTCCTAACCTCAGTCTGGGTCAATGGTGGGACTTGTTTGCATCCTACTTTGCTGATAAAGCAGTGAGGTGTGATATCTTTGGCTGAAGGACACATTTATGACACAGATGGGTGTCTGTAGTCTGGGCACGCTTCTGGCCCCGCTTCACAGGCAGCTATTAAAACATAAACTTCGAAGGTAATTGCACTTAGGGACATTTCAGTCAAATCTGAAGAGTAGGAAAAAGAAAAGAAGGGGAAAAAAGAGACATCCATTTTGATTTCACCTGAGTAATAATCACCCAGGCCGGGTGACTGAGCACAGCAATAATAACCAAATATTGTGCTAAGAGCTTCCATTCAACCTCTGATTCCCTAGTGAAATGAAAAGCTGGACTGGCAATAAATGGCTTTTATAGCTGATTAATCTGCTCCAGACATACTGTAAACTACCTGAGGCGAAAGCTGCTGTTTTTTTTTTTTTTTTAATCTAGTCATGTCACGTTGTTAATTCGCGATATGCATAAAGTGTGCCAAGATCCAGGATTCTCAAGCTATTATATTTCACCTATAAATCATAGAGTAGGGGGAGATGTACATATAGGATTCTCACTCAGGTTTAATGGTGCAGATAAAAGACTTGAATTCATCCCCACTTCCTCTCATATAAATGATTTATATTCAAAAGTCAGATTTCCCTGCATATAGAATGAGGCATGCAATATGAGAGGAAGTAAGAATTCATTATTTTTTACGAGGGCTTCTTCACCTGATTCCTCAAATTCTTTATAGAGCATCCCCCATGTCTCTGTGATCCTCTCCAGGCTCTCTTCCATTGCTTGGATGTCCATGTAGGGGCAGTTACACTCTGGAAACTTGGGATCACAGTGGCACCAGCAGTCATTGTCCTTGCAGACGAACTCCCCCTCTCCATTGCAGGCTATGTAGCCGAGAGCTGCCTGAACAAAGTTTTCTCTCAAGTAGTCTGGGAGGATCACTTGCAAGCCTGTAAAATCAAGCTGGTTTTAGTACGGCCATCAAAAGTGAAGTTGGGGAGTGACAGTGAAAGTGTAGAAATAATACAGTGGTTTTATATACCTACTAAAACTTAAAAATCATTGTGATTGTATATCAAGATATTACTGCTGCTTACTCCATGCTCTCAGAGTTTACAGAGTAATATTGGATTTTTAAGCAGACATTATAGCTTTTAAGAAGTGGTTAAAAAAATCATACAAACCTTGTAGCTGCACTTTATTTTCAGGGCTTTGGACCAGCACAGAGCTTACAGAGTCAAGGTTGTCATAGTTACTGCACCCAAGAGGACCTGTCCGGGTCTCCGTCACCTGGGCAACACATGGAAAGCTCTTTAATTTCCCACTGTATCTGTTTAACAACCATTTTTTACATCCTGCATATTTAAAGGCTTTATTAGGAAACATGTTTCATATTCATTGTTGGAGGCTTCTTTTGTTAAAACGAAGCAGTTTCTACATAATCGATTAGATTTATGAATGTGAAAAGAATTTAGGATGAGGATGAACTCATCTTAAATCCTCTAAATTGCTGTAAGAGTGCTCTCTGCTCCAATTTGATGCAAAAATGTTCCTTTCTTTAGCCACTGATTGAAGATGTTTTGATTGATTTTTTTCTTTCAGAAATAAGCACCAGCAAAGTACCCTTCTTTGCCTCATTTAAAACAAGAGATCTTATTTCAACACTTTCTTTTGTCTTGCTGTGACAGACCGAAAAGCACCTAAGCAGATCCCATTTTTCTCTCTTTGTGGTTGCGGGACACCATATTACGTTCAGTGATTTGTCCTGGTCAGGCTTGTCAGTGGACAGTTGGTATAAAGTGACAGATGGATGAGGCGAGACAATGAGGGTCAGCCTATCAGTAACACCATCATAATGGGTTGAAGACCTTGGAAACTCATAAGGCTGAAGCTGTGAGGAAGCAAAGCTCAGCAGGGCGATCTTTAATTAGAACCAGAAGAAGGGAGCTCATCACACCTGTTTTAGCCTGCTTGTACTGGTATTCAAATGTCTTTTAGAACTTGCTACATGTATAGTATTTTTACTGGCTTCTGCGTATAATTTTCACTCTTTGTACAGGTTGGGAACCTAGCTTCCTGCATACTCATTTGGATGCTTATTACTAAAGAAAGTATATACTGAGGAAACATCCTGTGTGAATGGGTAAAGGGAGATAAAGAGAACTCATCCAATCTTTCATGCATAACTGTTACACCAAATTATAAATCCCTTGTTTCCCTTATGAGGCATTTTAAAACTCACATGGATGTGAGGAAATAAGATACAATCTTCGATTCTAAACCTTACAAATGTTGAATCCATAAAAGGAATTATTTGATTTGCCATATGGCTAACAGTGACTAATGCGTAGACCATTCAATTTCCCCAGCTGCTATTCACTGCTGATACACTCTACCACACTAGAAATACTTAACAGGGCATTATTGGCCACCTGTATGTTGGCACATGACCGTATGAGGGAATTAAGAGAAAGGCAAGTATTCTGTTGAGGATTTAAGCCTCTGATAGTTTTCTTTGACAAATATAAACATGATCTTGTGCAATTCATCTTATAAACTCCTGTCTTTAGTTAGCATTGACTGAACTGCCCTTCAATTAATATTTATTTGATTTAGAAATGAAGTTTGCACCCCAAGCTGCTAGAGTTTTCAACAGAAACAACAGCACATAGGAAGCAGTTTTGCTTTTCATTGGTGGTACAACCCTGTTTTATTGGGTGGTCTTGGTTGTGAAACAAATACTGCTGAATGGAAGCAAACCAACAAAAGCTACATCCACAGCAAAAAGAGCACAAAAACATCTGAGAGGAATTCCAACTATGCCAGGGAGTCAGCCTTAATTAATTATTGATCCTTGCTGTAAATATTTAGACCAAAAATAAACTACAATATAGCAGGTAAAAGAAAATAATGTTTTGAGAAGTTTAATCCTTTGTTTTATGTTAATCTCCAATGTGTTTTTGTTAATTTTCCTCTTCGCTATATTAGCTTTTCTTAAATTTAGATAATAACAAGTGTGAATGTTTAAATCAGAAGAATCAACTTTATTGCCATTGTACAAAGTACAACAAAACTGAGATATGAGTAAAAAAATGAATAGGATACAATAGGCAACACTATTAAAACATGCAATACTTATAAAATAATGACACAAAATTAAATAAATATAAAAAGGACATTTTACGGACAGCAAAATTGCTTTAAACAACAAATGAGGAGTTTGTGTCTGAAAATAGGCCCGCATACATCTGTACCTATAGTCTATGCATTAGCGTCAGGTATTTCTGTGTGACAAAAGTACGCTTTTAACTACTAATCTAATAGTTCCTCAACTTTATTTTTCCTCTGAAAGACGCTGGAAAATCTTCTTTTTTCTCAGTCTGGGACAAACTGATCTTGTGCCTCTGTGGACAGACTGGAAGCCAAGATATCAATCATGCTCTTGTTATGATTTGCAGGTTATTTGTAAATTTAATAACTGCTTTTAAATGTAAGAAGAAGTACGACTGTGAAGGATTAAATGAGCTTATTATTAGTATATGCTATTCTTATTAGAGCGAAGCATCTGTAAATTGACTGGAAAATGACTGTTTCATGAATAAAACTGTACATTGTAAAAGCTTTTGGTTATAAAGCCATTCACAGGATAAACTTGGCAAGAAATATCCATCAACTGAGCCTTGACTTCTGTCCTGTAGGCTGCCAGCAATTACCCTCAGCTTGAACCAATTTGTTTCTATTTAGGTTTTGGTAAATCTGGCAACTGTGTTGTTTGGTTCCCAGCCTCAGTAAGAAAGGGGTCACTGCAGTTCTGAATCACAAGTTTGACTTGTTTCTTCGTCAGAAGTGGTTTGGCATTCTATTATACTCAGAAATTAAGCTAGAATAATCTCATCTGATGGCTATGATTTGACTGACTCTCTATTTAGGATGTTCAGGAAGAGTTCAAGAGAGATTTCACACTCCTGTTCGGCAAAACCTGTAGTTTGGTCCTGGACAGGCAAGCAAACGCTATGCATGTCAGAGCTTAACTGCAGGGAAAGGTTTCTTCCTGCAAGTGGGACTGGAGAGCAGAGAAGACGTTCACATAAAATCAACTAAGATTAGTAAAAGAAAAAGAAAAATAGATAAAAACATGATTAATGCAGCCTTAAGCATTATCAGGCTTGCGCTGTTTTTATGGGTGTGTCAGTATCTGTTTGTGTGTGAATATGTTTATTTGCCCAGCAGGTGTACACTTATTTTTTTCTTCTCTGCTTGGTGTCCTTGGTTTGAGTGTGACTGTATAGGAACGGCAGTCCACTCTGTCATGGTCCAGACAGAAATCAATAGCTTAAGATTGGTTACATAAAAATGTGTTTGTGCAATAAATCCATAAGAAGATGATATAAAATTAGAGGCTTCTGTTGTTTCCTCATTTATATCTGACACCTTGCTTATCAAGGTGTTTAGACAGACTGAGTAAGGTGGGGATATCACTATTGATTTAAATGAGGAAAACTATCAAACTATTACAAAAAAGCTCCCCTTCGCTTTCCAACAACTACACTCATTACTCATTGTTCAAAAGCAGACTGTGCTGCATCACCGCTGCTTGAAGAAAGCACAGATTTCCAGAACTTTTCCTCAGAAAACCTGCTTCAATTTTCCCCCTTTGCAATAGAGACAGCATGGAGGAATTGCCTCACTAGCTCTCTCTCTCATTCATTCCCCAACTTGTTGAATTTTAAATTCACACAGAGAGGTGCAATTGGTTATGCTACTGTGCGGGTCAACACCTTGTAAGAAAGGATGCACAAGTGTGGAGGAATCTGTCACTCCTTTGACTCACTTCCAAACAGTCATGGAGGTGAATCTCTGCTCTTCCCTCTTCCCACCTGTCAGTCATGCCAGATGACTGCCTTTGGAGTATGAAAGCACACTCTTACATCCTCTCTTCCTCTCTTGTAGCTGCTGAAAAAAAACCCTTATTCTCATGAAATGTAACAGACAAAAGCATCTGCTGCTTCTTTGGTGTGGCCAACTTGACTGCGAAGCTCAATCCTCCTTGAGAAAATGCAGTGAGCGGGACAAGGCTTTGATATAAGGACAAAAAAGTTAGACTGGTGCTATGCTACAGCAGAGGCCACACTGCCAGCGCCTACTGTGCACCAAGAAATGAAGAAGCCAGAGAAGAGGGCTGTCTTCCCCACAGTTACCCTATTAACCCCATGCTACCTGAAGGTGACAACCGGAGGCAGAACCTGTCACCAGCCGTGTTTCGCATGACTCATTTATCTTCCCGTCACCATATGTGCTCATCATGGAGCTTCCTGCAGACTCAATGTGCTCACAGCAGCTGAAGATCATATCAGAAAGGAGCTGATAAAAAGCAAAATCTCCTCATTTATTTTCATAGCTACCATATTTGCATTGTTATTACAAGGAAATGAACAAGAAAAATAGACTGTGAATACAGATTTGGTAATTGTTAGAGTTTCTACAGTTTTATTACTTTAAATTCTTTAAATGTTTGCCGAACTTGTCAGCATGACATTAATTTAATTTATCTTTTATATTACCTTTTTCCAAAACAAAAATATTTATTTAGAAAGTCTGTCTTTGTGCCTGAAAGTCCATGTACAAGCATGTGGGTCCAAGCTGCTCCACAGATAAGGGTCATTCAACTTATTTGGTGTATTAGTGATTATTTAGATTTGTTAAATCTATATATTCTAATCAATAATTTTGTCTTTATCCTTCTCAGGGTTGCTGGGAGGGCTAAAATCTATCACGGCTGCTATCCGGCACTAGAGGCAGGGTACACCCTGGGCACCTTGCATCACAAGAGCAGAAGGATAAACAGGACCATGCACGCTGTGTCAATCAGCGTGTCCAGCTTGGAATGCTTTTCTTTTGCATTTCCACAAGCAAAAACTGAGAAGGGTGCAAAAATTTTTGGTCCGACACTTTGTAGGACCATCATGTGAGGTCCCAATCATACCAATCTAACCCTAGAGAGTGTTTAACACACTGCTATCCATTAATTGGTTGATCACTTCCAGTGTGACTCAGCAATAAGAACAAAGTGAGAAGAGCCATGGAATTTTAGCCACATGCCAAGAAGAAAGAACACAAACTTCTGGATTTCTGTCATTTTTCTTCTTTTTTCTCTTGTCTTTTTCTCCATTATAATCCAAGGCTATAATATAGCTGATGCATCTATCGCTACTGTGTAAGGATACAATAGGTTGTAGAAATGGAACTTAGACTACAGTTTACCAAGTAATCCCATCCCAAGTCGGATCCCTTGGTGGAACCAGGAATCTAGAATCATAAATTAGCTGCATATAAGTTTTTGGACTGTTGGAGTTAGCCAAAGCATCTGGACAGAACACATACAGTACATGAATTCCCTTTACTATGGTGTCTGTGATTGAAAATGGCTCAATGTGGATAAAAAGCTTACTGTGCATTTTAAAGCATTTGGAGAAAAGAAAAAGAAAGAAGAAGCAAGAGGTTCTGAGGCATCACCTTGATGGCAGTGGAGGCAATCTGGATGTGATGCAGCTTGCGCAGAGTGCTTTCCCTGTCAATGAAGTAGGAGGCAGCCAGCTGGTGCAGCGCTTCCAGAGTCACAGTGGAGGAATTGCCCGAGTAATCGCTCACCTCTGCTTTCTTACTCAGCTTTCGCTTGTCCACAAATATCGTTAAGGCCTCTTCTCCTACACACACACACACAAACAAACAAAAAAACAAACAATATATTTCCTTTTAAAAAACTGGGTCTTGCATCTTTTGATGGAGTGTTGACATTATCTGTTCCCATTTAGGTCTTCAAGCTATAATCTCACTTTTAGCCTCTCAGAGGCTGAGCTATACGTTTTTGACATAAAATCAAACAGTTAAGAGTTTGAATGATTTCATGTGTGCATGTCCTTATCTTTCTTTCAGTGTTAAGCACTTATTGCAGAGTTGTTGATACGCTGCATTTCCAAGAAATCAATTGTCAGTCACGGTGTGTGCAAACTTGTGACGGTTCTTAGATTTTCTTCCTCCACTTGACACACCTTTCACAGCAGAACAAAGCTCATTAGAACTTTCTATGCTTAATCTTTGCCAATTAATCCACAGCCCTAACGCAGCCATGATTTTAAAACTCCTCCTGGAGAAACACTTAAATAAAATTCCAGGCGATTATGTGCAGCCAGCACAGGAGCCTCTAAAGCATAAAGACACTTAACCACAATTAGGATAAGCTATGCCACCCCATATCTGAAGCCAGCTATCATAGCAATCAGCTCCTCATAAGTCTAGGGGCCATGGTAGCACACTGTATGCTTTGGGAGTTCCTAAGACACTGCACATCATCTTTCTTATTATTATGCAGTGTTAATGCTTCAGAGCCATTTTTCTGCCTGCTGCCTTACGTACTCAGCTGTTGAAAGGCACACTCTTAGTATCACAATCTATTTATTAATTTCATTAAGTCCATATGTTTCTGAACATAGAGGCAATCTATCCAGAGCCACAGAGGCGTTTTGCTGGCAAACATTCAAGGCAAACTCCTCATTCTCCTCTCTTAATAGCACTAAGCGCTGGCAGAAAGCCAGAGTGCAGGGCTGCATCAGCTATGGATGCAGGGATGGTTACGTTATATGAAGCCACTTACCACAGCAACCTTTACAAAGCTTGGAGTTAGGTCTGAAGTAATTGATAAGTGTTGCTCTGTAATAGCAAATCTGCTCTTCCAAATATGCCTGGACCTTTCTGGCATCTTAAATTGCCCTTTTTTTAAGGGAAATGAGAGAACCATTAGTCCTTGGCCATTCATCAGACTGTGGGAAAAACAAACTTGGGGTGAGGGTGGCTAAGAGTGCATGGCAGGTTTACTGTGTACAAGCTTTTACATGTAGTCATACATTGCTGAAGAACATTTTTTCTGCTTATTTCTGGCATTGAATTATGTTGTGAAGTGTTATTAAGTTACTCTGAGTGAAATGCCGTAATGTGCCCTCTCCATCTGTTTCCTCATAGCTCTCTTGGAAGAGGAAATTCTATCAGCATTATTGTCACAAAGTCTGAGGTCCACATTTTATAAGCAAAGTATCCTGGTCTGGAACAATAGGCCTCATTCACCAATATCTTCTTATGAATCTGCTAGGTTGTACTAAGAAGTTATTGTAGGACCAAAAATTGTTTAGAATTTTTCTTCTTAGATCGGCAAATCTCTCTGTACCAGCTGGCCCTAATGTACATAGGTACGCCCAGAAATATGCATTAAAAGACCATGACAGTTCTAGGGTATGTGCCAGCAGAGACAGACAGCAGTGAGCATGATATGAGGAAGAAAGATGACAAACAAAATGCCAAAAGAATGAATTATAACATTTTTATAAAATCATATAATAGCAGTATAAATGTACATATGACAGGTTTAATACTTCTAAACTTGGAGAGCAAGCCTGCAATATGGTCACATGAGCACGTAGTGGCAAAAGAGAAAAAGCGTACAACATGGAATAAACGATCACTGGTGCCTATACTGCTGGCAATGCAAATTTCCACCTGCTGTGTCCAAACACGTCCAGCAGCCTTTTAAGATGCAGTGCACTGATGGAGCTAGTGCATGCATCTGATGAAATGAACCTTCCTGGTGAGTCAGCCAGGGCAAAACCTCAATTTCCTAATAAACTGAACAAAATAAAAAGACAGTGTCGTAGTCATTTTAACTATAGGACTGCATTCAGCAGGTGGATCTGGGAGCTACAGGTAACTTACGTGACATATGGAGTGATTGCTGTTGACGGAATGGATGGTGAGAGTGCTGATGCAATAAAGTGTGCAGTTTGGTGCACTGTTGGCATTAAGAAGGCCAAAAATAGAAAAAAATGTTGTCTTGACTGTGAGATAAAATAAATTCTTGAATTAATAACAAGAAGAAATATGGGTAAATTCTACCCAAAAGGAACCTGAACTATATTACTATTCATTTAAAAAAAACAACAATATACCAAAAGTCATTTTAAAATCCGACAAATGACATTACTATAACTTTCTTTTTTTAACTTTCTTCTGTAATTTTAAGGAATTGAACCACAGAAGAAAAGAAGAATGCTAGTTTTGTACAATAAATGTTCTTAAAGAGTACTCCTGAGTATTCATGGGATTTGTTATTGGCTAAGGACAATCCTAGATGCAACGATTTGCATGAATACTACAATCTTAACACATGTTTGTAGGAACAGTTGGTGAATGAGGCCCATGTACCTTTATTGTTACAAATGTCAGGAAAATCATTTAGTGATGGGGTGTGCTATAGCTCACTGGTTCCCAAACTTTTAGAGCCATGACCCCAAGATACCATTTTGTACAGTTTTCATAAATAAGGAGGGTTGATGCAAATATATGCACTGTTTTAAAAAATGAGGGTAAGAAATTTAAATTTATCTCTGCATAAATGGTTTAAATTCTGACAGCCATGATAAAATTCTCTTTTTTTGATAAATGTTTGTATATATTTTTCCAAAATCATCTGGCGACCACCTGAAATGATTTCTTGACCCCAAGCTTGGGAACCACTGCTTTAGCTTTACACATGATCGTCATCCAAAATAGTTTTAAATAATCTGAAATATCAGCTGTAGTTGATAAAATCTAGTGAAAAAACTTTCATTTCAGCAAGGAATATTGATAGATGCTCAACAAAACTGTAAAAGGCTGTCTATGTGTAAAATAAAGGCTCCATCGTTTGAAAAATTAATGTCTGAATATGTCACTTTTGTAATTGAGTTTAAAATGCTGAAAAACAAACAAACAGGTCTGTCAGTTGTTTTGCCTCTCACACATTCATTAAGTACAATTTCACATATAGGGTTATGTCATGTCTGCTTCATGAACAGCATAATTCAGGATGCATAGGATCTGCTCCAGATATTGTTCACATTAGTTTCAGAACATTTCTCTTCGTGGTGTTCAAGGTTGACTGAGATATCAACCAAATGTCCAATTTGTCTGGAAAGAATTCCTGAATGAGTTTCCGTTTGCCATTGCTATCACTATGTAAACAACATAGCAACTTTTTACTTTCCTTTACCTCCCAGAGTGGCTGACAGTAGGAAGTGGGTTCCGTACTTCCTGATGAGGTTGTCAGTAATTGTCTGGGTTGTGGGCCTGCGGCCCAGGAGTCGAATGTTCCTGATGAAATCGGGGGTCAGAGGCAACTTAGACTCCAGAAAATCCCTCCGTTCTACTGCCAAGTTGTTCACCTTCCATCTCCCAAACTCCCTGCAAGGCATAAAAGGAGGGGGAAAAACAAGATAAGATGATGATGGGTATCAAAACTAAGACTGTTAGCAAAAAAGATAAATATTTTTACATCTGATAAATAAATTATTATTGTCCATTTATGATAGAGAACAGAGGTATATGAATGCTGAATCATTCATCGCTAAACCAACCAATGTTTCCTCTATAGGACAAGTCCCAATAGGACCTCTTGTTATGTGATAACCTTCGGAATAAACTGGTTGTTTTTCCAGAATAACAGAGTTTCCTTTGTTGTCTTCAAATGAGCTGCTTCGCCTGGTCAATGAGAGGAAGACAACAGTAAGGAGATCCCCTGTCAGTGCTGTCAGGGAAGTTTCTGCCCAGAGAACTATTAAATGGGTCGAGGGAGGTCACGTACATGGCATTGAATGCTTTGGATTGTCAAGACAAGCAATAATGAGGGAGGTATGAACCACTTATATCCCTGTGCAGTTTGCAATAACTTTAGAACTTCTGTTGTTCTGGTTCTGTTTTGAGTTACTCTCCATTGATGGAATATTTTTCTCTGATTTTGTTCCTCCTATATGTATGTCATACTCTACATTATTATTATTATTATCATCATCATCATCATCATCATTATTATTATTGTTATTTTTGTTATTATTTTATTATATTCCCAGAGAAAAATGTGTAAGAAATCTGCCAACACTTGTGTATGATGATTTAAAAAAAGTAAAACAGATAAAGACAAAATATTTCAAATATATCAATATCATTAATAATAAATGCCCAAAGGCTTGTCTGTTTCTCCTTTATTCAAAGTATTTTAAGTTTAGGTGTCTGTTGAGTTGAAAGAAGAAAATTAAGCATATCTTCGGCTGTGGACTTTGGCTACTTAAATATTCAGATGTAAATATCAATTAGTCAAAAAGAAGTCAGCAGATGGAATTCAATTAAAATAATCCTTATGTCAGCTGCAGTAGTGAGGTACAGAATGGAGGTCACCGCCACTGATTCCTAAGACACACACTGGCATCCACTTGATGCATAATTTGCATAAAACTCATCAAGTGGAATATGTGGCTGAAAGAGAAAGAAAGAGAAGATAGTAAGAAGATTACCAAATCTTATCTGCATAGTATGTCCTTTGGCAATGTGAGGAAACTCTCGACCCTGCTGACATAACAAGGAGGATGTAAAACTGACTGAAAAATTAATGTTAGAAATAAATAAAGACTTTCCTTTTAGAAGTTAAGAAAGAAAAAATAAAGGACCAAAGTCTGAGCTATGGTTGTCATATGGTGTGGAAATATGCTCCACCTGAAGAGAGGACAGATGTTTTCCTTAATAACCCCATCATGACAAAGATATACATCAAAATGTATGAGGCAAGGTGGTGCTGGAAAAAGCTACATTTCCTAAAGAGAAAATGCATTTCATAATGAGAGAGAAAACAAAGGGAGAGCAAAAAATGACATACACATGGTGAAAACGGCCTGAACAAAAGAACCCTTACAGGCTTTATTGCCTTTTCATGTTACTCTGTTTTCCCTCTGACAACTACAATGCCTGACCTCCACTGTGAGTGCTGTGTTTCCTTTAATGTAAATTAATTCCCTGGTGCATGATTCATTAAACTGTAGTTTCTTTAGACGTATTTGTATATGATCACAACTGACAGCTGACATACCAGAGCAAGGAGTAGCACTCAAGGATTTCAGTGAGCTTTTGTTTTTCTTTAAAAGTTAGAGATCTGTTCCTGCATATCTCCTTCCTACAGCTTTTAAGCTCCTGTGACTTTTTCTACTTATGTAAAATTATAACACATACTTTACGAGATGGGAAATGCAAAACTGTATGTTAAAGTCACGAGGTGATAAGCTAAACGGAAGCACAGAATAGTGAAGTTCAATCAATAAGACCAAACAGCATACATTCCTCTTGGTATTTTTGTGCATATTTGCCCAAAGCGTTGCTACTTTAGCTGATTTTGAATGTGGCAATGCTTTGGCTCTGTAAAAGGTTCATTCACAACTAAGGAGTTCAAGGTTTTTAGTAAAAAAAAAGTCCATGTGAAATCTCCTTTCACACATACAACATAACCCTTTATGTGGAGTTCAGCTAAGCAGGGAGAGCAGGGGGCTGCACAGTGGTGTAGTCGTCAGCACTGTGGCCTCACAGTGAGAAGGCCGCCGGTTTGAGTCCCAAGTTGGTCAGAGCCAGATTTTGGCTGAGGAGGGGTTTGAAACTGTGGAGTTTGCATGTTCTCCCTGTGTATGCGTGGGTTCTCACCGGGTACTCCGGCTTCCTCCCACTGTCCAAAGACATGCGTGCTAGGTTAATTGCGCACTCTAAATTCTCCCTAGGAGTGAGTGTGAGTGTTGTCTGTCTCTCCATGTTGGCCCTGCGACAGACTGGCGACCTGTCCAGGGTGTACCCCGCCTCTCGCCCGTTGATAGCTGGGATAGGCTCCAGCACACCCGCAACCCACTTGGATTAAGCGGTTCAGAAGATGGATGGATGTTTAAACTGTTATATTGGTTCAAATTCAAATGCTTACAAGTATTGTATCACAGTAAAACTGTGGGCAAATTTGTCTTGAAGGCACTTCAGATTCAAATTTACTGATATGGTCGATAATAAACTCTATAAGATCTCTATAAATCCTACTCCAGCTATTGGCAAAATGTTTGCAGCTTGCAATCCTATACCAAGTAAACGGAATATAAATAGAACTGATAGAAACCCAGTAGTTTCTTCTCTGCAGTGATCATCGCTACTAAAATTTTCGGCAGACGTCAAAGAGTGCATTTGAGACTGACACAATGTGATTGCAGATTAAACCATGAGGTTTTGATCATGCTCGATCACATATCAGTCTGTAAGTATGACAGTCCTTCCTTTTTATTGCAACAAACAGCAGAGCGCCACAGTGACACAGCAGATTGTCCTGTTTCGGTTACTTCCCCAACAAAAACCCTGCGGAAACTGCGCTGACATTTCCAGTTGTCAGTGTCATTCACGTGAGAGAGTGCTGAATTTTACAGCCAGCCATCAATGAATGTGGGCAGGGCACCGAGTTAGCAGCTCTGCTATCGCTAGTTACAATGTACCAAATGACGCACATACAGCTAGCAGGCTAAGCTAACTTTGCCCAAGACTGCAGCTTCATAAATATTCTGTCACTACAGATAAAGAAGAAGTAATTTGATATTTTATGGATAGTTTCCTCTTCTGCAAAGACGGAAGCATTGCATGTGTTTCGCGGTGTAAGCGTGGTTTGTGAAAAGGGGTGGAGAGATAGGTAACGCTGGGTCAACAAACATACCAAATAGCTTAGCAACCAGCTAGCGACCACGCGCGAGAGCTAACGCCAGCCTCCAAACTACTGTTTTGGGGCTAAGTGTCAGCGGAGGCACGGTGCTTCCCCTTAAAAAACACATTTCGACTTACTGCGGAGGTTGTTGACAAGCTCTGCATGACTGGCTCCTCCGGATTTCCAGGCCATTATTAAGCAGACTTTGCGGAGTAAGTAGACAGCAGCTGTCAGTGCCGCGCCTGCGCCAACGGTTTTACCGATGAAGCTGACAACCTCCAGAGCAGACGGCGGAGCGGCGGATACGTCACCAGACATCCAAATTATTCTGTAAGCGCGTTTCAGACAGACGCACGATCACAAAACAAGAGTCATTTTATTTGATAATTAATCTGTGCAGATGCATTTCGAGGCCAATGTTAGTTGAAAGGGAAAAAGCCACATTCCTCTTTCACTCTGCTTTATCGGATTTGCCGCAGTAAGCATAAACGGCTGCCGCTAGGTGTCCCGAGATACAAGTACATTACGAGAAATGCTCGAATAGTTGTTTGGTCCTACTCCGCCACCATAGTTACGTAGGCAAAAAGCGGGCGCGTACGCTTCTGTCTTGTCAATGAATGCTAAGCTAACACAGACACTAGTTTGTACATTTTAAGTGGTAGAGACGTTTTTTGTTTCACATGGAGAGTATAAACGCTAAATACGTTTCCCAGAAAATTAGCAAGACTAGATGGCGCCCAGTTTCGTATTCGAATTTACAGCAACCAGATATCTTTGCAACTGGCTCGTGGGACAACGAGGTTGGCAATTAATTCGTTTGAGTGGACCTAAAATAAATGCTAAAAATAATTGTGTGTTTTGCTGTTAAAATTTGTAACTGTTTATGTATTACATATACACACTATGATCCGTAATATGCTCCTTTTAGGCATTCTTTTACTTTACGGACAGATGTTTCATCTAAATACTTTCACAATCATAAATGTGTTTAATCTGGTATATAAAAACTGTATTACATTTGCTTACAGTTGACAGTAAGTGGTTTAACTCTCAATTTGGGTTTCTAACAGAACAACAAGATTTCCATTTGGTCCATTGGGGGTAATGGGAGTTCTGGTGTGGAAGATGGATTTGAAGGAGATCCGAGGCTTTTATCTGAGCACAAGCACGATGGAGATGTTCTTGACCTTCAAGTAAGAGGCTCGGTTGAATGTGGAATGAGTTGAGCAGCTTGTAATGGATGCATTGTTGTGAATATTCAATCAACATTCACTGTGACTTATAGTTTACTTATTTACCTTTTATTTTGATGATAAAGGTCCTCTTTTTTTATTTATATAAAATTCCATCCTTCTTTTTATTTATTTCTTTTTTCTTACAGTTTCTGGACCAAGACAGAATTGTCACAGCATCATCAACAGGAACAGTGACCATCTTTCGCCACCACCAAAACACTCAGGTATAATTTAGTTTTACAAACAATTGTCATAAGAAGCCTTTTACATTATGATTTGTTGGGGAGGTATTCTGTTCAGCACCCGTTCAATTAAGAAAGTAACATCTCCACGATAAAGAGCCCCACCTTGGTCTCAGTGGAAAGCCCTTAATTGAAAAGCTTGAAAATCAGGGAAAGTACACACTGGTTTCTGATACAACTGGAAAACAATCAGTAAACAATTAAATAAGGATGATATTATAATTCACAGTAAAACCAAACTGCAAACATTCAGTGGCTACAAAAGCACTGAGCAACAAATCAACCAGTCAGTTTTTTCTCAGTGTTTATTAAAGAGTTGGTACTGAATAGGACAGGAAACTGAACATGATGTTAGCAGTGCAACTGTCTCCTGCTGGCTGTAGTGAAAAGATGTAATCACAGATAGGGTGGAGGAAACCCCATTAATTTGCAATAGCATCCTCTTATACTTTTAAGAGTATTTCAGTGTGAAAGATGTCTTCAGTCCTTATGTCCTTACGTTATGTCAAAGCTTTTAATGGACCTGCATTTAAAAGGGAAACTGATCTATGACCGTTTGGGACACCAACATGGTCCAGCTTAAGAAACAAAACATTTGACAAACTGCAGCATATGATCTGCAGTATCATTCCCTGTTGAATTCATATTTCTCCTTTGTTTTTTGTCCATAGACCATCTCAGTTTCTCAAAAGTGGGCAAGAGCACACCGCTATCCCTGTGACAATGCTCCCTGCACCGCAGTCGTGTGCAGCAGTCCTGAGATCGTATCGGTTGGTGAAGATGGGAGAATCGTCGTCTTCAGAGCTGACCAGGAAGGAGTGATTCGAGTCATAGGTGAGATGAAGATGAATCTTTTGTATTAAGACATTTTCATATATTTCAAGTCACAGAAATTAACACGTATATGGAATGTCTGACTTTTGTTAGAGAATGCCGATAGCAGCACAATTCATGCTGTGACGTACCTGAGGACAACAGATATTTTGACTGTGAACTCCATCGGCCAACTGAAGCTGTGGGATTTAAGACAACAAAGCAACTCACCATCCCAGATTCTGTCCCTGTAAGATCTCTGTCCATGTTTTTTTCTATTTGCAGATTGCTTTTTATTATTTTTTATATATAAATACTTTTTTTTACCAGGTCAGGGGATAGAGTTCCTTTACACTGTGTTGACAAACATCCAAACCAGCAGCACATTGTGGCCACAGGAGGCCAGGATGGTATGCTCTGTGTCTGGGACGTGAGACAAGGCAACACACCTTTCTCACTTATGGAAGCTCACTCAGCTGAAAGTAAGACTTATAATCAGTCAGTCTGCCTTTTTTAAATCATCGTATATCTTTAGAAGACATTATGTATGTTAAAAGACTATGCTGTTTTTCCAAACAGTGTGGGAGGTCCACTTCCACCCCACAAACCCTGATCATCTGTTCACCTGTTCAGAGGACGGCTCACTGCTGCACTGGGAGACTTCTTCTCATTTAGACATGCCTTCCTTCTTACAAGGCAAGTCAAATTTGCAATGAAAATATATTTTGTTAGAGATTATTCTTTCCTAGTTATTCCATCTGGCCAATGTTGGGCAAAAAATACTATCAATTATAAAAATAATCCTTATTTATAATGGCGATGCAACATAATAAAAAAGTTCTATTTGAATACATTTGTTGGTTTTAACAACAGTATTACCATTGTACCTTTCCTTTGACATATTCTCTTTTTGCCTTTAATGCAGAACAGAGCATTACTACAATCCATTTACTTTTAGTGCTTACTGTATTTATTGTTTTGCGTCTCTTTGTCAGCTTCTGGCTTTCCAAAATGTAAACTGTCTCCAAATTTTATCAATCAAAAGCTTGAAGGATTTGTAATGATACATGATGTGAGGGTACAACCAAATTAGCTTTTATGAAGTCCAATCTGCAATCCAAAAGTCTGTCAACAGTAAACAAACTGGTATACAATGAGGAAATATTATTATTCTGTAGTCACACTGTAATCTGTTTTATTTCTGTATTGCCAGGTGGCAGGAACAGCAGCATGATCTCTCGCAGTGCGATGGCCCCTGCTGGAGGGAACCAGTCCCTCATCAGTGCCTGGCTTAGTGGAGACTCCAGTAAAGGCCGTCTAGAAACGACGCACATGCTGCCTAGTCAGACGCTATCTGTTAACAGTTTGGATGTGCTTGGACCATGTCTAGTCTGTGGGACGGATGGAGAGGCCATTTTTGTCAATAGACAGGTCCCAGTTTAAGTAGAGCATATCTTTTTTGTGTGTATAACAAGATATGAATGAAGATGTGCATTTGCTTTCCATTTATGGCACGCGAGAAAGTTTTCTTTTTTTTTCGTTTTATTATTTAAAAGTTGCCAAAAGTACTGTGTGATACTTTTGGCTTTACTTGTGTGTGTGTGTCTGAATAGTGTTTGCCTCATGTGTTGCTGTTGCATTGGTTAATTATTGTAGGTTATGTTTTTCTAAGTCATTCCAAGCAAATGGTTCAGTTCAACAACACATTTTGTACATATTACATTTGTAATGGTAAGAAATAAAAATATTTACAAAAAATAATTACAAAAAAATTCTTATGAATGACTCATCAGATCAGGAGTTAGTTTCTTTTGCACTGTATTGACAAACAAGACTAACAAAGTTATCTTACTGGTAATATAGTCTTTATAGCCAAGTTCAATGCATTAACTGTTTTATTTTAAAACGTTAATAAGGTGCAAAAACAAGCAGCATACGGGTACCTTTTATAAAGCGTTTCATGTTTATATAGAAAACTTCCGGTGTTGAATTCCAAATTAAAGTTCCAGCGTGAAAACGTCTCTATTGGGGTCAGTCTCTCTTTGGTTGCTGATTATATCTGGGAAAATAACCACTGAAGGTTAGAATTAACATTAATTTCAGAGTATTGTTAAAGCATTGTCTTGATATCAAGCCTGTATTGAAATTACTTTAAATTTGGTGAACTTTATTGTTGAAAGGTACTAAGACCGGATATGTAAGGTTTTGCTTTGCGTGCAGGTTTTTTGCCGTTGTACTTGTCATTCAGACATCCCAGGAATTCATCACGACTAGGAACCAACTAGCACGGCACAACAAGGACATTTTAATTTAAATCTCGCCCTTGACGCTGAGGAAGGTCACGCTACCAGCGTTAGCCCTTGGAATAGGAAAAATCCTGAGGAAAAAGTGGCAATTCAAGACAGCGGTGAGTTGTCAACCAATCCAACGGCTGGCAGTTGTGTTCTGAGCTAACAGGCTAATCCGCAACCTGTTGTTGAATAGCAGCAAATGGATGCCTTTAAAAGATAGGCCGCGTAGGCTCCTCTGTGCTTTTTAATTGGAAACAAACTGGACTTATGGCCAACACCATTGTCGACTAACGAGTGGCTAATTAATTGAAATATTTTGATGATTTTAACAAATGTTTTTGGCTCTGACTCCATAGAACTGGCATTATAGTAGCGCTCTGTTAGCGTACAATGCTAACAAAGCTAGCAGTAAACGGGGGTCTTGGTCTTTAAAAGAATATATCTAAATAGATCTTTTTTTTAAACTTGTAAATTTTTAAAGCAAAGCGTCACTTGTATACGAACAAATATTTTCCACTTGGTAAATGTTTATCTGTTTGTTAATTACCCATCTCAGTTTTTGCTCAACCTGTTTGGTAACATGTCATGTACTCTGGATGCCTGTTTATCTCACTCGGGAATTTAATATTTTACAGCAGCAGCATGCAAATGTGAAGTCAGAGCGTAAGAGACCTCTACTACCATTACAACCCTGGGCTGGTGACATACTCCCTTATCATCATCATCATCATACATGAGGAGAGGGGAGAAATCCGAAGGACACAGGCAGATGAGACCCCAAACATTCCCTGCCAGCAACTATAATGGCAACAGCCAACAAATGCTGGAGGATATACGAAACAGCCTGCGAAACTTGACCAAACCCTCTGACCCACATGTTGGTGGACAAGGAAAAATGCATCTTGAAGATCAAAGGCAACAGGGACGCAGTAATAACTCAAAATACCCCTATCATAAAGCTTTGCAAGAGATCCGCAACTCTCTGGTGCCTTTTGAAGTGAGCAATAAGTCAAACACTTCAAGCCATGATGGAAACAAGCAAATGATGTTGGAATCATGTGCAGGGTCTGAGGAGGTAAGAGGAGTATTTATGTGATGTCTTTTGTTTGTCTGGCAGATACATTTTCATTTCGAGGGCTGTCATTCTATTCATATTTTTGTAATTGAGGTTAATCACCTGGGGCACTTTGTGTAGAAGGGAACTGTTTAGAAAATTTCAGGTATGCAGAGCGAAGTGAAAAGCTTTGCACAAGTAACAATACAAAAGAAGTTTCACATTTGAATGTTGTCTTTGGCTTGACTGAGTGAATGCTGCGCAGGAATGAAGCTGGACTGTGTAGTGCAATTTGTACAAAGTTAGGTCAAAATCAGACCTGGAGAAGTAATTTGGTTTGAGTTAATTATTTCAAGTAAAACCCTCCTCCTCCTTTCAAATGTAAGAATTTGATATATCTGTTTTTAGATAATTGATTTAAACTGTTGCACAACCAAGAGGATAGGGAAGATATAACCTCAGGCTAATTTACATGATTGTTGAGCAAAAATATTGATGTTTATTGAATATACTTAGAGGAACCAATTCCTCTTCGATGGCTCAGTCTCAATTGTTTTGTTTTTGTCTCTGAAGCGGAGCAGTAGCCGCCGTGTCGGGGCCCCTTCAGACTATATGGTTAAAGTGAACTATCAGGAGTCAATGAGCGAGCAGAAGTCTGTCGGGAACTCCAATTCTCCTGGCCTGAAAGCTACAGGTATTTAAAACATTTTTTAACATTAATGTTGGTTTTCCTATTATTTGTTTCGTTTTTATTTATTTATTTATTTATTCTTTAAAATCTATGCAGCTTTTGTATTATTTGCATAATTTAGGGCACTTAAATGATGTTATGTGGTGAATGCTGATATAGAGTATAAGTTACTGCCTCTCTTCATGTAATTATTGAAACAGAAGGTATTTGGTTTTTATTCACAGTAGCAGTTAGGGACGGGCATAATTAATCTGATCCATTAATCAATTGAATGCATCTTTAGACTGGTCCCTAGTAGCAGTAACATAGAGGAGGAAAATTATAAACCTATTTATTATTAGGGGCTCTTGACAGCTGTTTCTAGTTGTTGCACAAATAATATTATGGGGTTTTAGAGTAGCGTCACAAGTTAATAACTGGGTGTTACAAACATGATTCTTTAGTCAGAAACACAGTTTCATATCTAAATGTGGTGAAAAAGTCCCCTTAGCGAATGTTCTTTTTTTCTTATTTAGATCTGTTTTATTTCCAACTAGAGATGCTATTGTTTTTTATTTTCGTATATCTAGGAAATTCTCATATACAGCAGGCTGTGCTGAGAAAGCCCAGCTTGAAAGGCTCCAAGGAGTCTCTGGCTCCTCGGCTTGGTCCCATCGTGGGAGATGGAATGATGTACCTTACAGATCGCCCTGATCCACCTCCTGCCTTCTCACAAGGTCACCCCGCTAACAGCCAGAGAGTCAACCCTCCACTACCACCTCAGATGCGCAGCGTCACGCCTCCACCAGGCCGCGGCGCCATGTCTCATGCATCATCCTGGGACAGCAACCCGCCAACCAAGCGCTACTCTGCAAATATGGAATATCTCCCACCCCGGATCTCTCCGGTGCCCCAAGGAGCCTGGCCTGATGCGTACCCGCCTTCAGCGCTTACGAACCAGCGGGGGATGAGCCCTGCTCCTGTGGGCCACCAGCCCATCATAATGCAAAACTCTGGGGGGAATAAGTTCATCTTCCCTCCCAGCTGGACTCAGAATGGCACACCTCAGCCAGACTACATGGCCGGGGGCAACAGGCAGCCTCCTCCCCCTTACCCGGTCAATCAGAGCAGCAGGCACAGTCCCACAGACCAGCAAGCAGGAGGACCTGCCTCTTCTCCCTCTTATGTTAACGGTGGAAGCATCCCTCAGTCCATGATGGTTTCTAACCGGAACAGCCTAAACCTCGACCCGTACAGCATCGGCCCTCCTCAGTCCTGGTCCCAGGCTCCCCTGGCCTCCAATCAGCCGCCGTCTTCCTCTGGAACCAGCAGCAATCTGGATCTGTCCCCATCATGGCAGCACAACAAGCCAGTTCGCTCCAACTCCTTCAACAACCATCCGCTCAGTAGCAGAGCCGCTCACCCGACCAGCTCACAGCCCTCTGCCACCACGGTCACCGCCATCACCCAGGCCCCCATCCTGCAGCCGGTGAAAAGCATGCGCGTCCAGAAACCTGAGCTGCACACCGCCGTAGCTCCCGCGCACCCTCCATGGATGCAGCAGGTCACCACATCCTCAGCGGCGCCGGCTTATCCAGAAACTTCACCTCAAGTCCCTCAGATCCCCGTAGAGGCGCCCAGTTACATAGGTCCCCCTCCACCCTACCCCAAGCACCTCCTCCAGCAGCAGGCCGCACCCTCCCCTCCATCGTACGACCCGGGGGCCGGAAAGCTCGGCACGGGTCGAGACGAGCCCGCCGAGGAGGAGAGCGGAAATCAGAAAGCGTCCGAGAGCCCTGAAAGCACGGCGGCGACGGAGAAGGAGAGGAAGCAGATCACAACGTCGCCTGTACCGGTCCGCCGTAACAAGAAGGATGAAGAGCGTAGAGGGGAGTCCGGGAGAGTTCCTCTGTACTCCCCACAAGCCTTCAAGTTCTTCATGGAGCAGCACGTAGAGAACATCCTGAAAAACCATCAGCAGAGGATCCGAAGGAGGAAGCAGCTGGAGAGCGAGATGCAGAGGGTGAGAACACCAGTAAAGGACTTTTAACCAGCTCAGATTTTTTTTCCACTTTTTACTATTTTCTGAGCTTTTTCTGTCCTACTTTGCATTAATTCTCTCTGATCTTTTTCATGGATTCTTATTTTTCTTAACTGTTCTTTTTTTCTCTCTCCCCTCGCTGTCACTAACAGCTGACCTGAAAGGTAAAGGTATCTCTGCTGTCCTGTGGCGCAGAACAGCCCATATATGTCAGCTGCTTTAGTAAGGTGTTGTTAGGAGCCTGCCATTTGTGTTTCGAATGCACTGCGACACATGGAAGCATGTTACCCTCTGTGACTGGAGAAAATGCATGTTACCCCCATGACACCTTCATACTGACTGTGACGCAGCCTGTGCTTTTTTTTTTTCTTGGTAATTTTTGATTAACACTTAAAGGACATAATTTTTTTTATATATATATCCATACATATATGTTGGGGCTGGGACGATATGCTTTCCTGCTGTTTCGATTCCTTTACGATTTTTTAGGGTGCAGATTCGATTTAAATCGCGATTCCCTTGATTCTTCATTATTGCAGATTTTTGTGGAGGGAAAATTTAACAAAAAATCTTTTTGCCAATTTTCTTTTCTTAGTTTCAATTAGGAAAAAACAACACAGTAGCCAGACCAACATGCTGCTACTATAATGCCAGACAAGTAAAAGAGATAAATAGAAATAATAATAAAAATGAAATAAATATAAATAAAATAAAATGAAAACGATAAAATAAATATAATTATTTTTTAAAATGCTTGGATACATTTTTTATTTATCTTTAATTTATTCATGCATTTATAATTTATTGAAAATAAATGATAAAAGATTTTCAAATTTTGAAATAAAAAATCTGGTTATTCAATTAAATTTTCCCACCCCTAATATATTGCAGGGATTTGTGTCATTTCATTTTTATGGCATTTATATCTAACCAAAAACTAAATGTGCACAATTGTAATTTATTTAATTTACAAAATGTTTGATGTGTGTCTTGTGTACAACTGTTGATCTTTGACTTGTGTTTTCTCAGGTTGGTTTGTCCTCTGAAGCTCAAGAGCAGATGCGCATGATGCTCTGCCAAAAGGAATCCAACTACATTCGGCTGAAGCGTGCAAAGATGGACAAGTCCATGTTCAAGCGAATCAAGACCCTGGGCATCGGAGCATTTGGCGAGGTGTGCTTGTCAAGAAAAGAGGACACCGGCTCGCTGTACGCCATGAAGACGCTACGCAAGAAGGATGTGTTGCTGAGAAACCAGGTGGCTCACGTCAAGGCCGAGAGGGACATACTGGCTGAGGCCGACAACGAATGGGTGGTGCGTCTTTACTACTCTTTCCAGGACAAGGACAACCTGTACTTTGTTATGGAGTACATTCCTGGAGGGGACATGATGAGCCTTCTCATCCGGCTCGGCATCTTTAAAGAAGAGCTGGCTCAGTTTTACATTGCCGAGCTCACCTGTGCTGTGGAAAGCGTCCACAAGATGGGTTTCATCCACAGAGACATCAAGCCCGACAACATCCTCATAGACCGAGACGGACACATAAAGCTGACTGATTTTGGTCTCTGTACTGGATTTCGCTGGACCCACGACTCCAAGTATTACCAGAGTGGTGAGTATCAGCAGTTGTTACAGTTCACACATGTAGAAATAATAAAGTCCTGAAGGCAAAACTCTTCTAAGAATGTATCAGAGCCCATAGTAAGTTTTTTTTTACTTTAAAAGTTTTTAAAGTGCAAGGAAAGGTCAGTTAAAGATGTGTGGAACTACTGCTCTGCATCAAAAGGAGGCACCTGAGGTGGTTTTGGTATCTGATTAGGATGCTTCCCACTGAAAGATTTACCGCAGCCTGACCTCAGATAAGCAGTAGAAATGGATGGCAGAATATTTGTTTATGTTAACAGTATAGGATTTTATTAATACTCTGTTGAGAAACTAGTTATCATTATTTTTGTCATTCAATTTTCAAAGTTCAAAATATTTTTTTCTTATTGTGGAGATTTTTCAGAAGCCAGAATTTTTTTCAATTTGCCATTGGCTTCCTCCAATTTATTTCTATGTTAAAGTTGATTTAAAGATTGCTAGTTGAAAATTGATTCTTAGGAAAATTAGTAAGAAGACTTCAGCAAGTTTTCCTTTTTATAAACTGATCTGGACCATGCTGATTATAATAATTTTAATACTTTTAACCATCAATTAAAAATCCAAAGTTTTTGTAAATGAAACCCATTACTATTACTGTCCATCCTGCTCCTTAGTGGTCGTCTTCTGGATGCTAGTTTACTGCAAACAGAAGCTCACAGCCCCACATTATTTGACTTTTTATCCCAAAAAATTATTCAAAAGTTAAGTTAAAGTTAAAATACTCACTTTGTTAAGCAGGTCAATTTAAAAAAAAGACAATGTGATTATCAAATAAGGTTTATTTTCTGCTGTTCAGTTCATTATTTGAGCTATAGTGGATGACCTGAGCGTTCTACAGTGAATATTGCTATTTATACATGGATGGCACTCTGCTGCCATTGTAAATGAACAAAGCGAGATAAATATTGTGCTGTGTGACGTCTGCAGGGGACCACGTGAGGCAGGATAGCATGGACTTCAGCAAGGAATGGGAGGATGCAGCAAACTGCCGCTGCACAGACCGTCTGAAACCACTAGAGAGGAGAAAAGCCCGGCAGCACCAACGCTGTTTGGCCCACTCACTGGTGGGGACACCCAACTATATCGCACCAGAAGTGCTTCTCAGAACAGGTAAAGTGTGTCCATATTTTTACTCTTTTCATTTTATGTGCAAAAAAATAAACAGAGCAACAGAAAACAAAATTGTAATGCATCTTCTGCAGGATACACCCAGCTCTGTGATTGGTGGAGCGTTGGTGTCATCTTGTATGAAATGGTTGTTGGACAGCCTCCTTTCTTGGCGAACACACCCCTGGAGACGCAGCTGAAGGTATGCGAGGCATCTGCGGTGAAATGTTCTGCACCTAGAAAGTCGTATTGTTAAACAAATGTTGTCTTTGTTGTGTTTTGCTGAAACCAGGTGATAAACTGGAAGAGCACGCTGCACATTCCTCCAGAAAAGCTCAGCCCAGAGGCGTCGGATCTCATTGTCAAACTGTGCCGCGGCCCGGAGGACCGCCTGGGTAAGAACGGGGCGGATGAAATCAAAGCCCACCCTTTCTTTAAGAGCATCGACTTCTCCAGTGACCTGAGGCAGCAGGTCGCGCCCTACATCCCCACCATCGCTCACTCCACGGACACTTCCAACTTTGACCCGGTGGATCCGGACAAACTTCGGAGCAGCGACAGCGACAACAACCACAACGACACCCTGAACGGTTGGTTCCGCAACGGGAAACACCCCGAGCACGCCTTCTACGAGTTTACCTTCAGACGCTTCTTCGATGACAACGGGCACCCGTACAGTTGCCCCAAACCCATCGAGTATGAGGGTTATGACGAGGACGAGGCGGACTCGGAGGGCACGGCGCAGGAGACGGCGACGCAGGGCAGAGATCTGGTCTACGTTTAGATCTGTGTACATACCGAGGTTGTGACGGGGGTTGCATTTAATACTGTTGGCATAGGAGTCACAAAACAATCATGTTAACACACTGACAACAACAAAAAAACTCACCAGTTAAAGCAATATTTTAATGTGTTGGGAAATATGGTTTTCTTTCCAAAAGTCAGCCAAGTAGATACAAAAAATGTAACTCTAAATATGAAACTGGCCTGGAGTCAGTTGTCGAAGTAAAGCATAAAGCCTAGAAACTTCTTCCTTATTGCAGTCCAAGGGTAACAAAACATCCCTCTAGCATCTCCAAAATCCCAAATCTGTCAAGGTTTTCATCATTTATTCCAAAGAAAATGTCAAAAGAAGAAATTTAAATATATTTCAAGATGGGCTTTTTATCATTTGATATTAGCTGATTCTTTATAAAAGCTCAAAGTCTCTCGGTTCTGTACGTGAATAAAGCACAGCTACTAGTTTTTTGTTGTTTTTTTTCAACTAAAGTGTGATATTGGTCAGGAAAAAACGTTTAGTCTTAGCTTATGGTTTCATTAGTGAAGATCATGTGAGTAATACCTTGGAGTTTTGGCAGCTTTGGAAGTGCCGTTCGGTGGATTTTGTTACACTTGAACAGAACCAGACCTCTTTCCCACATTTGTGCGAAGTTGCTGCTTCACTGTTCCTCTAACTCTGCTTGTCTTTGAAGTTTTATACCTAAATGTGCAAAACGTGCACTGACGGATTTGTGCTGCCTGTAAATGTCTAAAGGAACAGATCCAGGATAAAGAAAAAAGAGGGTGCTGTTTTTGGCATCCAGTTGCGACCCCCCGCCTGTAAAGTCGTAATTTATTTAAGCAACCTGGTGATACGAGTGTAGATGCTGCTTGTGTGGGTATTTTTGTTGAACTGCATTTATTGGTAAACCTTTTTTCTTTTTTTTTAAAAATCATCTTAATTTATATTTAAATGTAATTTGCAATGGGGATTTAGTGTTAGGACTCATAGAAACTTGCAGGGATAAAATTCTCTAATTTTTCATTGCTGTGCCTTTTTGATCTATGGTTCACCAAATATTAAAGAGGGTTAATAATCAGACTGGCATTTTAAATTGAGAGTAGCAGTAGATGATTGTACTACAGTAGATTTTTGTTTTTATTTTTCTAATTTATGCCTAAAATGTATTTATAAATTAAGTTGTATACAGTGGATGTAAATAGTTTTTCTTCTCTGAGTTGATTTTTGGTCTTTTCTCTGGGCAGGCCCTCGTCAGTTTCCCCTGCTGCTGCCCTCTGTTTTGTGTATTTTACTTTTTTTTTACACTAATTAACAAAATTCAGATTAGATCAAATGTATAATCTACTTTGCCGTTAAGACTTCATACTCATCTCAACCAAAGCACTAAATAGGTGGGTTTTGACTCTACTAATGACCCACTTAAAAAAACTGCAACACTTAGAAAGGAGTTTTTGTTGTATTATGGCACCGTCAACCAGAGATGACTTATTTTTTCTGGTACCTGATCACTTAACTTTAAAAGATTTAACATTATAAAACCACTACAGCTAAAAACAAGAGGAACTGACACTTAAAATAATGATTGTTACCCGCTGTACTTTTCTTAACATGTAGGGGAAAAAAAATCTCTGAATGTAGTTATTGTGGACTTAATGGTGACCACTATCATTCTGCACTGGTTTTGTGTTTTCATTGTGAAAGAATTTTATTTTTGTGTACATTGTTGCTCTGGGAGGTTTGGGAAGAGGGGGATGAATAAAGAATGTAAATAATAAACCTGTTTTACATGCACACCAACTGCCATGGCCGTTTTATTGGTGTTGATTACATCAAGGACCATTTAATTGCCTTAAATGCATTATCCTGCTTTTTATCTATACGCGATAAGAGTATTTTTAGAGCTACAATTTTTGCATTTTAATGTCATGAAACCTAAATAGTACAAGCAGATTGAGCATATTTTTACAAGCTAAACTTTAGCTTTTCATTTAATATTTTAGCTACTTAAATCCTATTAAACTTCCATCTGATCCCAGCCATTTAAAATCCAGTAATTTAAGACTAAACAGGATAACATATTAAATAGCAGAAAAGAACTACTCAGTAGATTAGGTCAGTATTGGCAGGTTTACAAGTTTTGGTATTTGGTTTAAAATTTCAAGTGAGTTTTAGAAACGCAAAAATAGAAATTAAAAAATTACACTTACATTGAGGCAGTTTAAGATCTCATTTGGAAAAATATTCCCATGTTAAAGTTTTTAACCAAATACATTTGCACTACATATTACATTACTCTTTCTAAACCAATCTGCTACATTAACGGTGATTGTGTTCATAAAGAAACACAATCAATTCATAAATCAGTTCTTTTGAACTTTGGAAGAGATTTTTTTATTATCTCAAACTTGTCTTGGTTTATTGCTATTTGTAAATCATTAAAAGTGTCATCCAAAATATATAAAATGTGCCGTTTTTTCCAGCGGCTGTCACCAGAGGGCATCAGACACTGGAAATGATTTTTATCACCTTAGCAGCCAAATTCCACTCCATAAAAATACTATAAATACATGTATCTATTAATACAGAGTACCATAATAAAGGCTGCAATTAATACAGTGCCAGTACAGTAATTATAACCCTACTTCAAGTTGGTCACTTCAAATGCTCTTGAATCTGACTAGTCGCTGGATATCTGCATCCACTTTGACGATCTGCTTTGTTAGATCTATGAAGGGGGAAAAAAAGCCACACCACACATCTACAGGCTCTTCATCAGCTAAAATGGATTTTGATTTGTCGAGCGAATAAATATTCACATTTAACTGTAAAGGGATGCCAATCCACTCAGTTTTAACTGGTCACAAATGTCCATCTTTAGATTTGTGCAGACTCAGACTGCAGACTATGTTGGAGTTAGGTGGAGAGGTTTTTCTTGACATTCACAAAGTTCCCTCATCTCATCTCATTTGAAATTCTGACATGAGCCAAGACATTAAACTACACACTGTACATGATTGAGGACAAAACAAGTTAACTTAAACAAGCTTATTTTTAATGAATCTGCAAAATTGTTTGAATTTCCAAAGAGAACTTGTGTACCTCCCGCCCACAGTTACCCAGTGGCAAACGTTACACAATGTTACAGAAACGTCTCCAACTCAAAGAAATCTGCATGCAGGAAAAAAAAAAGAAAGAAAGAAAATAAAATTCAACCCAAATAGGGAAAAAAAATAATTCAATGTAAAATAAACCGTACAGATAAAACATCAATAAACAGGACATACTGTATAATGCCGTTCTCTTGGCTGAAGAAGAAATTCAAACTCTTTAGCTTCAGTTCAGATTCTTCGTGATGAAGCTCTGAACTGACAGAATATTAAGTGATTTTATTGGGTAGCAGTGGCTCCGCCCACCACACAGCCCCGCCCCTGTCTTCCATATAAGGCACAGGTCAAAACAAACCCCCACATACAAAAGGAGCTAGCCACGCCTCTGTCACTTGGTAACAAATACGGTTAGACAACAGAAACCTCACCAAGTGTACAAAATGTTAATCCTAATTATTTTTTTTTCTTTCATTCTGTTTTTTAATTGGATTTCCTCTGACTGAAAGTGAGTGCTGTGGGTGGGGTTTAGAGGAGAGAGGGTGTCCAACCGGGCAAAGGAAATATTAAAAATATTAGCTTGTCTTTTCACTCTTTTTTTTTGTTTTTTTCATTTTCTTAACAACTTTTAAAACAAATGACAAGAAACTTGACTGGATTTCTCTTTTTATCAGAAATAAAAATGATCATCAGATGCAGAGTGGAGGGATATGGTGGGGTGGAGGGGGTTAAATGAGTGGTTTATTGTTTTATTCTGATAAAGAGTGTCAGTGTGCAAGAAAACTCATGAGACAGGTTAGAGGGCGAGAGTTAGAGTTAGCAGTTAGAGAGAACGTGTGTGTCGTCGTGTGTTTGTGTGCTTTAGTGTGGGTGAAACAGAGGAGTTGTTCAACTGCAGCACTTGCTCTTCCAGCCTGTGACGCCACCTCCGGTGCTGATGTCGACATTTTCACTGTTTGGCTCTTTTACAGGCGTCTGTCATATAAAACAATCAGAAAAATTTTTTTTAATTAAAAACAAGAGGTACAGCAGCTAAAATTGTTGCATTTGTTACGTCCAAACTTCAATTTGTCAGTCTCAACAGAAACATCCTCCATAATCAAGTCATTTCTTGTGGTCATTTAAACTTCTGGTCAGATGCACTTCAGGCTGGATTTCTTACCTTTATGTCACATATCTGGACTGTGTCAATCATATTTTAAGCACTTTCATCTGGAGAGGACTATGGGCAGTAATATATGTTTGGGAATTACAATGACAATCAAATAATCAATCGTTGAGATTTTAATCAGTTACATCATAATCCAGTGGTTCTCAAACTGTGGGTCAGGACCCACATGTGGCTCGCCAGATCATTTCAGGGGGTTTACAGATAATTGTGAAAAATATAAAACCTGTACTTATCAAATAAATGTGGAATTTTTATCATAAATGAAGAGACAAACCTAAATTTAACAACTTTATTCTTTAACACATTAATGCAGAAATCCACATTAATCCTCCAGATTTATGAAGACAGAGCGTTTTTAAGCCTTAGAGGCGCCTGCAGGACCCATCTGGTATATAATTAATAATTCTTATCATGCAAGGGAGGGTCACCAACATGTCATCTTGGGGTCGTGGCAGAAAACGTTTGGGAGTCATTGAATGCATCTTTAGACTGGTGCTGAAGTAAATCTTAATTTCAATTAAAAACTGGCTATAAATATTTAATTTTAATATTTAAATATAGATGATTAATCGATAATCAATGGTTAATTTTCCTGATAATCAATTAAAGAATTTAATCAAATGCCCATCCCTGATATAGATTTTTTTTTTTTTCTTTTCAATTGCCCACTTTCACTGTTGCCGTCCAAATAACCAACAGAGCTGGACTATAAATATGTAAACTTTAAAAAAGGTGCTGGGAAAGCCATTTTTATGTTCCAGGAGTGTGGGAATCTGGTTACCAGAGTTTTTTTTTTTTTAATTTCTTTTCAAAACATTTCACATATTTGGAAGTTTAATAGTGCGTTCAGACCAAAAGCAGCGAGAGCGTCGGAAGCGTCAGGTTTACATGTTAAGTCTATGTAAATGCGCGTCAAGGCGCGGCGAGCAGTTGAGCAGCGCGTTTTGAGCGTCGGGAGCAGCGCGTTTTGGGCGTTTGAGCGTCTGAGCGTCGGCTGCTCTCGCCGCGCGTCAAGAGCAGCAAGAGCAGCCGCTGTTCGAGTTGGAAAATCTGAACTTTCGCTGCTTGACGCGGAGCGTCAACCAATCAGCGCAGCTTAGCTTTAGCTTTAGCAGATATGCTAC
>JAVQJG010068288.1:0-14506 GCA_036024015.1 Craterocephalus amniculus | reverse complement strand
AATTCAATTAAACTTTATTTGTATAGCGCCAATTCATAACAAAGTCATCTCAAGGCGCTTCACTGACAATCAGTCCAAGTAATCTGATTGTCACACATTCATATATACTAGCCAATTGATAACAAAATAGCCTATGTAAGGAAACCAACAGACTGCATCGAAAAGAGTCTTCGATCAATCCCCTTCTGAGCAAGCTTCAAAACAGCAAGGTTGGGACCTTGATGTTGTGCATGAGGTGCAGACTGAAAGAGATTATGATAATTCGTGCCATTAACCTGCAGATGTCAAGCAGCTAGTTGTCCTGGAAAATGCTAGCAGAGACGTCAAAGAAATACAAAATTTCATGTAAAAGCTTTTGTCTTGTGAAAACAATGTTTGGAAAGTAGCGCAAACGATGCATATTGAATTACTCACAAGCTGATTATAATGTTAGAACATGCTACCATTAATCACTTAAGCATTCCCCCAAGTGGTAGAGTTAGCAATGCAAAAAGGGACCATTCCTGTGTGCTGACCCTCATGTTAAGCCACAGACACTTGAGCAACTCATTAGAAGTGAATGGGTCTCGAGGTGGGAGGCAGGGCAGCTTTTGAGAGGCTTAGCAGGACTCCACAGGGCTTCCTAACTGCCACTAGAGGGGAGACGAGGGAGACAGACTGATGGTGAAGCTTTCTCTCAGAGATAAGGAGAGACAGATAGCTCTGTGGAAGTTCATTTATGGGTTGTTGGTGCTGGTCCTTGTCTGACCCTCAGAGCACTTAGAGCAAGAAAACAGATCTTTTATTGTCTTAGACAAGGCTGCTGAGATCATTAGTTAAATAGTCAAAACAGTGAGTCGGCACATATAATCCCCTCTCTGACATCACACATTGCACTGAATTTAATGGATCATAGTAGCCAAACATGCTGGAAGAACAAGAAAAGTTCAAATTGCAGTCATCAATCTATTGTAACAAGCACATCAGATAAAATGGAATTGGGTATTGATTCAATTTTATCCATGTTTTACTTAACCAGGAGCAGTAGTTGGGTAATGTGGCGCCACCCCCATTAAATTATCCAGCAAAAAGGCTTTTTGAACAAGATAAACACAAGGTTGACTCATCTAATAATTAGGGATAACTATGAAGTAAAAACTGATGCTCCCAGCTGATGTTTTACCTATTTTTTGGGGGGAAAAAATACGACCAAAAACTTCCTGGAATAAGCCAATTAAGTACAGGACTTTTTAAATCCATTTTTCCTGCATTATGTTCAGATATTCGATGAGCGCTTTAAAGTGCAGCTGAAAGCGCAGCAGAGACAACAAGTTGAGGTTTTCATCATCCAGAAGACGTGGCACTCATGGTTGCAAATTGTTTTAACAAATAGCTGTTGTCCCTTTAGGACAACAGCTACATTGATTATCTGGTTTTTACAACAAAATCAGCATTTCTATTCTTGTGGTTAAGACACAGAGACAAAAATCAATTTGGTAGTTATAGTCGCTTGATTTGAGCTGATAGGCCTCAATAACTGCAGATTTAAACATTTACATATAAGTCTGTATAATGCTTTTGTCTTTAGGCAAACTAAAACTAATCTTTAACCAGACTGTTAGAGGGTATGAAGAAGCTCATACATATTTATGTTTCAAGAATCATGTTTTGATTTTTGCTCAAAGTCATTTCTTAAAAATCATCTCACTAACTTTCATGTCAAAGGTTATAGAGCTTTGCAATCTGTTAAACATACAGTATAAACTGCAACCTTTAAACCCTTAATTACACAATTAAAACAGCTAAATTAAATAAGTACCCATATAGGTCATATTCTAAACCTTTTCTTCCTGTCAAAGTGATTCTATGTGACTGACTGAAATCCTTACCATCAGTCACTTTTAAAGTTTTATGTGCATTAAGTTATTGTGGGAAAGATTGTCAGTAAAATAATAGAGTGGAAAGTGAAACAGAAGTCTGTTGTGGGTGCCAAACTGTCTGAGGAAGCATTAACATCTACCCACAATCTTTGTGCCAATCTCAGACATTAATCTTGCATATGTGCAGGCAAAGATGGAGTCAAGCTGCTCTTGTATGAGTCACAGTTGGCTCTTTGCTCTTTCAAATTATGGTAAAAGCTGGCAAAGTTTACCAGCCTTGGTCAAGACTAAAGGACAACTTTCTTTGTTTATGAAGAAGTTGTTTCTTTTCCTGCTTCTCTTTGGCATCATCTGCCGAGAAAATTAAATTAAAAATTCAAAAACAGCCTTGTAGCATGCTGTTATTTTTAATAATAATTTGGCAGCCTGGAAACGTGTGAAATGGTCACAAATTTAAAAATAATTAGTTGTGTAGGTGGACAGGATTTATCAGCAGCATTTTCTCCTTCAAGTTTTAGACTTTTTATTTTATTTTTTCGATGGGATTAAACCCATCACCCTGGTAACCTTAAACCTAAGCTTTTGAAATATGATTACTGATGTAAAATGGGTCATGTTTTATCTCAAATCATGATGATTTCTTTAACTTAACAGAGTAACTCTGGGGCCTAAAAATAAGACCAATCATGCAGCAGCTGGTGGGAAAAAAATGTTGCTATTGAACATATGCTACCACAAAAACAACCCCCAACAGTCAAATGCAACATGCAATTTGTGCTTGCTCAACAGGTTTATGCGTCACTCAGAGAGAAAAAATGTAAACAAAATCCTGTTTGTGTAAAGTCTGGTTAAAATTAGTTCAGCTTTAGTAGTCAACCTACTTCTAGCTCAGATGTTTTTATGTTTTTGAACTCTAAACATTGTTTTTAGTGTAAGCCAGCAAATCATGCAAATGTATTTATTATAAATGTGTTGATGTGTCATCCATATAAAAATAGCACAATAAACATTACATAGTTCATTTACTTCTCTAAACAGTCAGTCAGAGTGACCTGAAACTAATTTAACATTTTTAATTTGCCCAAATTGATGGGGATCAGAGGATAAATATTCCAAATTTTCAATATATTCTATTCTATATTCCATCTATCTTATTAAAAAAAGACACAGAGAGCAAAAGTAAGAAATTAATTTTAAATAAACATTAAGAGTGAAGGGGAAAAAACTTTGAAAACCAACTTCAAAATCAAACAGCAGCCAAAATAGTTATGACATAATGAATAAATCTGAGCCTTTATTAACCTCTCAGCCCCAAAATGTTGCCGTTATTGAGCAAAATAAGTCATACTCTGTCCTGTACCCCTCCTTCTTAAAGTTTGTTCCACCCCTCAACTGTATTTCACACTTTTTCACTGTTGCAAACTTACAGCATTTACACAGATACCCCTAACTTTCCGGTTCCCCGATGACCTCTCTTCTCCTTTATAAAACTTTGTCTCCCCGTCTGTCTTCTCTTTTTCTCTGCAGTTTTCTCTTTAAGACACACACACACACACATTCACACACACAAAGCTCTCATTCTTTCAGTTTGTGGCTTTTCTTTCGAAACTGAAAGCTTGTGAAGGGAAAAGCGTACACTCCCGCCCCTTCTCTGTGCAGCTGGGAAACTTCACCCCTACCATCACATCTTTCTCTCTCACTCAAGCTCACACACACACACGTGTAGAGACACAGACACACAAACACACACACAAACGCGCAATATGTGGTCAGGAGGTCACAGGCCACGCCCTGACAGCCCACAAGGGGAGGAGAGAAGAAGAAGAGGAGGGAAATCAGAGATTCTCCATCCTTCCCCACAAATTTGCAGACAAGTAAACACAACTGAGGCCACTTTTTCCTTCGTCCTTCCCTTGCCCTGTTTGCCTCCTGCCCTTGTGTGTCAAGAAAACGTCTGAGGATAAAGTTTCTCCTCCACAAAAGTGTGTTTTTGGTCTTTGCAAAACGAATTTGCAAACTCCATCCAGTCAGAAGCAGTCACAGCTGAAGAACGGACTGATCCTTCTGCACAGATTTGAGATGAGAGACACGAACAGGAGGTGTGAAATGATCAATTTAAAAAATATGTGTATGTTGTTGTTTTTTCTTTTTTTTTTTTTGGCAACACAGCAAATATGAAACCAAGAAAAAGAAACATGTGCAGAACAGCACACCAACTGCATATCTAACTGCCTAAAGAGAAATCGCAGATGTCCGTCTTTTCCTCAGAACAAACCACCTCTTTTCTTCTCTTTGAAGCATGAATTCCCATCAAACAGATACACACTCCCTTTCTTCCTCTCTCCCTCTCACTACATGCATCCCTGCCTTGTTTTTCCCCTCCTTCCTCGTCCCACTCTTCCCGTCCCTCCTCCCCTTTTTTTTCTTGTTCATATTTTTTTTTCTCTCCCTATCATCGAATTGCTGCTTTCCACATGTGACTCACTTTTTCACCAGCCTAAGCCAGACAGGGGGGAAAAAAATAAATCTAATGCATGAGTCTTCTCTTTGCTTTTCAGCCTCTCTGAGTTCCTCTCACTAGGTGAAGCAGCATTCCTTCAGGGGGCTCTTATAACCTCCATAGGTCCCCCTCTTTCAACAAAGTTATTCCCCATTGAGACATGTGTCAACCAGCGACCTAGTTCCAGATTCAGGCGAAATTTGGGAGGCTAATTATTCATTCCCTCTGTTTGAGTTTCGCATCTGAGAGCTGTTCCTAAGACAAACCCAGACGGAATAAAGAGAAGGAGTAGGCCTTGATTGGCAAGCGTACACCCACACCTTTTATTTGCCAAGGAACTGAGCGTACTCGCAGACATTCGCCACCCTAACATCACAGGGAGCGACCCCAAAAAAACAAGGGAGGAGGAAAAAAAATAATAAAGCACAACAAAGCATGAGAAGAGGAGGAGGAGGAGTAACAGGGGGAGGGAGAGGGAGAGGAGGGCTGGAAAAGGCGAGCATTGGAGGAAAAGAGTGGATGCCAAGTAAAACTTGACACAGAAAAAAAGGGGGAGAGACATTTCAGATTTGAGATTTTGGTTCATTATTTGATGTAGTCTGAAAAAGCAGCCAGAACATTTGTCTAATTTTGAATCAATAAAAGTTTAAATCTGACTTATTTTCTTCTCTTTTTCAGGGAAAGGACAGATTTAAAAAACTACACTAAAGTTGAACGTTATGAATGGAAAAGACCTGAAATGTTAATGCTAAAATATAGCAAGGGAACATTTCCCTTTAGAACCACCTGGCATTTACAGACATCTCTCTCACTGTCATTCACTTCCTGCTCATTTTATTTTCCTCAATTGACCATTTTTAGCCCTTGTATTGTTCATTTTTAAGACCATTAAACCAAGTCATATTTGCCCATTTATGACTATGTATTTATGCCAGAACTCGAACAGATTCCTAGCATAACCTGTGTGTGAGGATAAATTACTCCTCTCAGCCTCGATATCAGATCAGAGACTCGCTCTCTTCTCGCTCACCGGCACCTATTCTCTGCAGCGCCATTTAAAAGGATCCTGGGAGGACTGGTTCATCGCATTTACACACAGTTTATACATTTTGCTGCGCATGCAGGGATTGCAGCGAGCCGTGCTCTTGTAGCGTCGCCGGTGACTACTTCTCTTTTTCAGCGGCCAATTTTCTGCTCTCTAGCAACATTTTGATGGTGATATCAGCAGCGACAGCTCATAAAAAGACAGGAGAGATGGAAGAGACGATAAGATGGAACGATTATACCTGCTATATCTTAAATCTGCACAATCTAGAAACCTTTATCTGGTTCCAGACAACCCTAAAAGATGAGGAGCAAGCACTTTTGGATCGCTAGTTTGGGTCTTGGCAGCGATAATCAGGGAGCTGAAGTGGACACTAGTCCCTTAATAACTGATGCTGAGATGCACTTCAGCAAAACACTTTATCCCTCACTGATTCGAGCAGAGTAGCACACAGGATACACTGTGCAGGATGGAATAGTGTGATTAGATGAAGAAGTGTGATTGGAAGTTGAAATTGTTACCGGTTTAACCAGTTGCAGAGGCAATGCATCTTGAGGTTAAGATGTCCAGCATTTTGTTAATTTTTGGTAGTTTACAGATAACAAGAGTGATATAAACTATTTATTTTTAAAGCTGTCACTAATTACTGTACAAACTGACCCTGCAACTCTGTCCCCCTTCCAACAATAAAAGCAATACAAGGAGGGAATACTTGACACGGCAGTTCAGCCAAAAAAACTCCGGGTTTTATTGTGCTGCTGCTGATGGGCCTGGATTTTCCCTTGTCTGTTTTAGGAGTAATTTGTGTCTGTGCCATGTTTGTCTGAAGTGATTTGTGAAGATGAGAAAAGCATCTAGTTCAAGACAAGTCATGCTGTTCTTTCTCCTTACTCGTTAGTTTTACGTGCTTAAATCCATACCATAGTCTCGCTCAGACTGAACCTTATGCAAGTAAACAAGTGAGATTTATAGTGTCTAGGAAAAAAATATTTGTGAATTGAATGTTTTGATTTTTGTCCTCATACAAACATTTTTGTTTCTTGTGCTAATGCACACAATAATCTCACCACAGAGGAACACACGTGTGAAATACACACCTTTTCACTGCTGTGTCACATTTAATACAGGGGAAAAGTCCACCTCTAGGTTAGTGGAGCTGTGGGAGCTGTGGGAGCTGTGGGAGCATCAAGCTGGTGTCCCATCCTGGCCAGGAGTGCCTTCAGGTATTTTGAAATGTCCTTCACTCAGTGCTTCTTTCCTGCTTTCACCCTGGTTCAGGTTAAGGCTAGGAACACTTAATGGTTTGTATTAAAAAATACAGTTGTAATAACACAAGCCATTTAACCCACACCCGGATTTGTGGATACAGAGTTTTATGAGAATCATATTTAAATCTTAGATCAATTAAATTTGCACGTCTGCAAAAAAAAAAAAAATCATTTCACTGTCATATTTTTTTGTTTTCCCTTTTTTCTTTTGTAATCCTGAAGAATAACAAGCAGGGACATCTAGACTCATGCAGTCACTGACAGCCGAAGCCTGCTTCCTTTTAAAAAGTAATAGTGTCAGGTGCTTATAATTAGAACAAATCAAGCACGTGCCCTTATCTGGAGTAAACATAACAACCTCTTTGAAAGATACTATTCGAAATGTTTCTAATATCATGAATTCATTCTGCCTCTGCATATAATAGAAGGTACTCTCTAAGAGCCAGCTTTGTGTGTAAAATGTAAATCCCAGAGAGTCGGGCGGAGCAGCAAAATAAACAGGAAATTATGTATGGCACTTTAATAACTGGGCTTTCTTGCCAGCAGATCCATAACAATAATAACGTGTATTTCTGAAGCAGGTGGCCAGTGGTGAAGAGGGTTCGTCTCCAATAGGCCAGATTACGAGTTGACAGCCAGACGTGGACAGATGGAGGCAGAGGTTAACCCTCCCTCCTGCTCTTTGCTACACACACATACATTTGGCAACCTCTATTTCACAGGACAATTACCTTGCGACCTCTGCCAACCCACACACACACTTAGCCAATTACTGATGCACTAAAGGAATAACGGTAGTCAGCTGATCTACTCACACAACCTGTCATAACGTGCACATAGAAACTCCAATGCAATGAGCTCCGTTTCTAAAGGGGAAAGCATCCAGATGAAGCAGACAGAATTATTCATTTTTTATTGTTTACTTGTTTGTTTGTTTCCCCTTGTTCCATAAACCCAGAGGCAAAAGTAAAGTCCAATTTACACTCCCATTCCTGTTCAACTGATTCGTTTATCTAATTATTTTCTAATAAGCATTTGTTGCTCACCTATCATTGCTGCAGCAGCCAGCCATCATGCTGGTAATGGATATGCATGCACAGCCATGGGTTTTAACTCACTCCTGCTGTGTCCGACTTTGTGTTCATGTTCTTTGGTAAATGTAATGACAGCAGAAATGATGCTTAGAGACATTCAGAGGGAAAATGATGGAAGAAAAAGGTATAAAAGGAAGTTAATTTTGAGTTAGTTTTGGAGCACAGAAAATAGGTGTAAATTATCTCCATATAGCCCTGTGATTATGTGTTGTTTACTATATTGCCTTTCAGATATTTCTATAATTAGATATACAAATCATGTCTTTGAGACACCAGTTCAGACTATTGTTTATTAGTAATTGGCTTAGCTAGTACAGATTCACCAAATAAAAGATAAAGCCAGGGTGAACGTCTTTCTCATGGTAAAAAAAGAGGAGTGGTAATGTACCTGCAGATGAAAGCTTTACTACAATACCAACAAAAAGATCATAAATGAATCTAATCAGGAAGCAGTCGATAAATACCACCTTAGATGAAAATACTTGAATCATACAGTAGAGATTAAACCATTAACACCTGCTACGCATGGCTTAGTGAATAGCCCTGTAACTCTTCCTTGTGCTCCTGCGTTCACCTTGAACACATGCTGTTTTGGTTGCACACAGAAGCGCCACCCACGGTGTTATGAAAGTCATCAGATCCTAGCTTTTTATGGCAGTAAACTCCTATCTAGATAATGTTACACCCACAATCTAAATCCCATTAGAGTATTCTTCTCCCATTGTTAATTGAACACATTTGCAGGCTTACAGAATAAACTGACATTTCCATTTTAGTGATCAAGCTGATGTTTTTTTTTTTCCTGTAGATTAATGTGGGAGAGCAACTGCAGAATAATTAGAAATTGAAAATTAATCACCAACTCACTGTTTGGGCTGCAGCGGTTGCACAACACATGTGACACTTATTACGGAGGCTTTGTTTCTTTGAAAGGCTACATGCAAATATAATGACTTGGCTTGTGTTTGATCAAAAAGGAAAAGAAAGATATCTCTGTGTTTAATTAAAATGAGGAGTATTTTGATGGCAAAATATAGCAAAAACCTTTACCATTGTTTTGCATCTCAAAGTGAGATTTCACTGTTTTTTTTTTACTTACACAGTATGACTCATTATGAAGTTTAATAAAATGTCCCACTGCATAGATCCAGACAGATATATGACTCAAACAGAATTTTTTTAGTTGGGATGAAGGAGAGGTAATGACTCATCCTCATAAAACTCAGGTGGGAAAGTCATTCCACCACAGGAACAAAAGGAGACTGCAAGGCCACAGCGGGGACGGGGATAAAAAATTAGACAATTGTACCCGAGCAGAGAGCAAGGTGTCATGACCTGAAAGTATGGGCTTTATTTCAAAAGTCACTATGTCTAGACACAAAGGTGGGGACACAAAGTGATTCTCACTGGCATTGGACATACTGTAAGAAAGAAGAAGGCTGTAAGTGTAGCAGTGGATGTAGTCTTTGTTATTTGGGAAATGTGGCAGGTGGAGATCACTGACAGTCTCACAGCTCAGGTGAGATGAAGCCCTACTAGTTTTACAGAGTCATGAATTCTGCTGTCAAAGAATGAAGAGGTAGTCTGTTGTTGATTACACAGTATTTTTGAAAAAACAGTCAGAAACTAACCCTGGGGCGACCCTGAACCCAGAAGTTTTGTTGGGATGACTGAATCTTTTTACTGGCTACACCTGCAGTGCAAAGACTGAGTCACAGGTAAAACAAGGCAGTGAGCTTTCATTTATGCTGAATTGCCTTTCAGTTTTGCCCTGAAAGTTTTCAACATCCAGTTTTTCACTACTTCTTCAAAATAAAATAAAATAACGTAAGATTCTAAGTTACTGGAACCACCAACTGTGCAAACAACATCAATACTGATAAAGCTGATGCTCTGTTTGATACCAAGCAGTTTACACACTGTCAATTTCTGCTTATGAAAGATAACCGTAAATGAGGAGAAAACTGATTTCAAGTTTCAGTATGTAAAACATTATAATATTAGACTTTTAAAAACAATTTGTTTTTAAAACTAAAACTTGTGCGTATAAAAAAGACATAGAAAAATACTGCATTGTAACATTTGTAGAATGTGCCTTGGCCTGATGTAGCTGGAGTGGACGTTTGATACCATTTGATGATCCTCAGAAACTACATGATCAGTATAGGCAGCGGATAAATCTAAGAGCAAGAGCACGGGCATAGCAAACCAGAGAAGCCCCTGCGTCAAGTTAAACAAAATACAAATGAAATGCATTCTTGTAATTGGAGGCCACAGTGTACATTGTTGTAGATCCAGCCTTTAGAAATTAATCTTGTAATGCAAAACAACTAAAAATGGTGTTTTCATGCTTTTTTCTCAAACATTACAAGATCATTATCTATATTCATCAAACAAAATTGATTATGTTCGGTGTTAAAGGTTTGTACAGTAAAGACTTCACAAACCTTCACCGCTCGCTGTAGTTCTTCATATAAACTGTTAGCTGTGTCTGTATATGATTTATTGGCAGTGCCACCATCTATTCCTTCAAATGTTTGCCATATGTCTTTTTGCACTTGACTCACAAGGTTGTTTTCAAATCTATAGACTGCATCGTAATTGTGAAGGCTAAATGTGTCATTATTTGGTCTTGCTACGTGTTTTTTTATTGGTATGATGTGGCCACTGACTGCAGCAAGCCGCGAATAAAGCTTTGTTTTTCTCTAAATAGTGAAACATCTAGATTTTAATTGTCTTTAGCAGCTTTTTATAGGTCTATCCATCACCACTTTGACCACTGTGACCAGTGACCCCTATCCCTTTTGATAATAACTCATTTTAATTACTCTTCTTTGACTGTAAACACGTCAAAGTTTTAAAGCAGGAAAAACACAAGTGTAAGTAACCACATTAATAAAGGCTGCATTCCATTTAGGTGTATAAATGTTAAAGCTCTGGCACAGGAGCTGCTGGCTCACTGCTTTGGTTTGCTCAGGCATTTCAGCTGATGTAACTGGTTGAACCTGTGTTTTCCCCCACTATTAAGTCAATAAACACCATGAATGACAAGCTGATTCAGTGGAGTTGATAAGGCGCAATTAAAAAGGACAATCTGACATCTATTAATCTTATTTTAATTACTTTTATGCAAAGTCTGCGTGATAGCATGACAGCTAATAGTGTTAATGAGTATTATGACATTTTCATCCTTATTGTTAATAATTACAGTTTTACCCAGTTATGCCCGTGGAGGAATAAGTGTGCATCTGTGTCACTAGAAATAAACTGAGACTGTCTAAAGCTGCTGTTGAAGGTGATGCTACTGTGAGATGATCATTAAAGGAGAACTTTGCTTTTTTTAACCTGGGGTTTTCATCTCGCCTCTCATTCATGTCAGTGATGGGGAAATGAGCGTTCAAGACCGCTCCAGTATTTAGCCGGGCAGGCAGTTAGCAGCACAGCTAACGGTAAGTATCAGGCATTTGCTCACCTTGTAAGTTTGCCCTAAAAACGTGCTTTTTTCCCACACTGAAATGCTCTGCCGGTCTCAACAAATGTCCGAAAACGTACTAGATAGGAGAAATGAACCAAAATATCTGTATTACCTTTAGATTACTATCATTTAGTGTCAGGAAGTGCAATCTGCCAGCGGTGTTTTGATGTGAGTTATCGCGCGATTCTGGGATAATCCTGCGAGATTTGGACACGGACAGCAGGGCACAGACACCCAAAACATAATAAAACCTGGCGATCAGCAGCTAATACAGATGCTTTGGTTCATTTTTCCTCTCTAGTACATTGTCGTTAGTACTTTGATACTAGCAGAGTACTTCAGTGTTGGGGGATTAGCACGTTTTTAGGGCGAACTTAGAAGGTGAGCAAATGCCCGATACTTACCATTAGCTATGCTGCTAACTGCCTGCCCAGTTAGTTACTGGAGCGATCTTAAATGCTCATTTCCCTATCACTTACATGTATGAGAGGAGAGATGAAAACAGAGCCCAGGTTTAAAAAAAGCGAATTTCTGCTTTAAGTCCAGATCACAGAATTCATCATCAAACCAACCATCACGTGTTTCCATGTGCATCTGTGTTTGAATTTGTCTCCACAGTCTGCATATGGGCATGTGTGTGTGCATTCATATTCATGATTCCATGTCCAAAATATGTCACTTTGTCTCCGGCTGTGCTGGCAACACACTTATGACTCAGTGCATTCAACACATTTATCCAGATTTTCTTACAAACTGTTCTCAGTCTGCAAGGCGCTTTAATATGCTGCAGACATTTAGAGGCCCGTCTCATTTTATGAGTCAACATGAGGTGAACATGATTCATTCACTGCACCAATGTAGACATCAAAAGGAGAAGGAAAATGGTAACAATGAATCAACACAACCTCATTCAACAATTAGTTGATTTTTTTAATTACTTACTTGGATCAGCTTTTGTGATCCTTACATTATCACAAATGCAATGCAATGAGTTCATTTTCATTATATAAAAATTAACCACTTGGTGCCTCTTAAAAGAGGGCGCTGGTGGAACAGGGCAGCAATAGAAAAAGGTAAACAGAGTGAGGTTGTAGCAGGAGCCAAAATATTAAAACCTAAGTTGATGAAAGACTTTCCTCTTACACTGTTTACTTGAATACTGACCAAACAAATGCATAATTGCATGTGCAGTTATTATAGCCTCATTGGTAATTTAAATACTATCTCAAAATCTGAGTGTCACTCATATGTTTCCTTTTTCCACCACAGCAGTTCCTGTGTTGTTTCAAAGCCAATGCCAAGCTTAGAGCCAGTTCTTTCTGCACCAAGTGCTGAAAACCGGTGCAGCAGTGGCACATTGTTTTTGCTGCTTCGAAGTAAAAAAACACTAAGCAGGTTCACATTATGTTAAAAATTACTGTGTTAGACTAAAACCAATCTTTTAGGATGCATGTTAATCCATTCATGCTCTAAAGGAAGGTGGTCTATGGGCCAGGTTCAAGCTGGAGCTTCAGCTGTAGCCATCTAACTGTGCTGATAAGTCCTGTTTTCTAATTTTGTGTTTTTGTATCATTTCTTGGCTTTTGTGAACTCTGCCCGAACAGAGTACCATAACTGTCTATCTGCACTGCCATCTTATTGAACAATATAGTTTGATGTTTTAGAGATGTCTGCTGCCTTTACTCAGGCTTCTTGGGTAGAATTGAGAAACCCAGCACCCTTGATAAAGTCCAGGAGAGACAATGTGCAAACATAGCAGCAAATCTTCCAGAGTATTAACAGAGAGTATATGAGTGTGCAGCATAATGAGACCTACTGCTTTAGAATCATTTCAGCGTACAATAAATAAAAAAATCACTGTGCACTTTTTGGTTCATGTTCTGTTTCATACTGCATATGCTCCTTCTCATTCCCCTCATTTATTACTAAAAAACTGAAAATACAGCTCATGCAGGAAATCTCCCACTATGAAATACATAACAGCAACTCCAGAAAAAAACATTTAGACCAAATACTCTACACACTTCACTCCCATACTACTACATTTCTCAGTTCATGACAATAAACATTTTGAACATTTGAACATTTTCCTGAACAAATCTGATGTCTACAAGGAAATGACCCAAGTTCCAGAGGGGTTAAAAGGAATGTACCTTTTTTTTAACTTATTTTCACAAAACAAGTATTTTTTTCTCAAGCAATAGGCAGCCTGTTTCATAGAAGTAGAATTAAGTTTTCCAGAACAAGAGAAGATGGTGATTAAGCTTCGTCAGAGGAACGTGGTGTTATGGGTTTCACAAACACAAAAACAGACTTAGAAGGAGAGTCTAGCCAGATGTGAGTAAGCTGATCGTTCACAGCTGTATTCAAAAGAGCATGAGGTGGGTTAACTGATGGTGACATGGAAAAGTTGCTGTTCCTTACTTATAAACAAATAAATGTCAGTAGCTACTCTTGTTCCGCTAATTTAAAGTTGTTCTGCTTTATGTTAGCACCGTGAGTCTGATGGGTTGTGCAGAGAAGGTTTCCTCCCTCTGATAGATTCTGAAAGATTAGTAGATAGGATTGGATCAACATAATGTACAAGTGCACTAATTACTAATTACTAAATTAAACACTTAAAAACATTAGTTGGTGAAGTGAAAGAGTAAAACCTAGCTAATTCATGTGTTGTTCACCAGTGGTCAGATGTATGTCACCACACATCTGCAGAAACTAGTTCAGCTGCAAGAGTTGGACCAGAATATTTACATAAAAGAGACAACCCTGAAGAAACTGGACCTAGAAATCCAGAAACTATAAATAGACTTGAGTCATGTAAAATTCAAAGGTCTTTTAGTGCAAATAAACTCAAAGAAGAAAAAAAAACATGTTAGTAAAAATAATTGTGGTAAACAACTCCAGCATTAATTACGTATGGCTGTTTGCCTGGTCTGGAGCAGGCCAGCTACACAGAATAAATCTCCACGGTAACTTGTGTGTTGGGGCTGCACGGTGGTGTAGTGGTTATAAGCTGGGTGTAGTGGTTAGCACTGCAGCCTCACAGTGAGAAGGCTGCCAGTTCAAGTCCCAAGTCGGTCGGAGGAGGGGTCCCGTAGGGGTTTGAAACTGTGGCCTTCCTGTGTGGAGTTTGCATGTTCTCCCCGTGTATGCGTGGGTTCTCACCGGGTACTCCGGCTTCCTCCCACTTTCCAAAGACATGCATGTTAGGTTAACTCTAAATTCTCCCTAGGAGTGAGTGTGTGTGAATGGTGTGAATGGTTGT
>JAVQJG010068270.1:0-10336 GCA_036024015.1 Craterocephalus amniculus | reverse complement strand
TCCCTAAAGGAGGGCATTGGGTTGCTTTGGAAGACACGAGTAATTGCTAAGGTATGTGAGTATATTGTGAGCTCACCAAGTTGAAACTATGCATGAGTAAGTGGCCATTAAGCGTAAATGGGTTAATGGCATCCAAGCACAAAGCTGAAAAACAGCAGTGCAAACAAGTGAGTCTGGTGGGCTGTTTTTTAATTCTTTTGTATTCATTTATCAACACTGTTTTATGCTTGAAGAAAATTGCCTTAACCCCTTCACTGCTGCTGGCCCTGTTAAACATGAGAGGGTGGGCTAGTCTCCATCATGTGAGAGCCATCATGTGTGATTACTATTTTACACTGGGGTATGAAAGCCAGGTTATATGAAGGAGTTTTCAGCACCAGATGTGTGCCTTAAAGTGCAAATATTGTTCTCTTGTAATGTTTGTATAATCTATAGTCATTAACTCCCACTACTTTAATTATTAATCAGCTGGATTCATGAGTGGTTTCATGGACACTTATACCACTAAGTGTCCATTCTGAGTCAACCATTCACAACCTCAACACTGGTGAGTGATTATTCTCTCTCCACAGGAGGGTTTTCATGCCATAACCAACAGTAGAATATGAATCAGACATGAATGATGTGTGTGTTCATAGAAGCCGCTTTCCTTAAATATCTTCTCTTAATATTTTATGACACAGGCATCCACTTCCTTAATCCACCAAAACCCTCACATAAAGACAGATCCAGCAGCACTGCAGGGGTTCAAGGCCAACCTTAATGTTAAACATGAAATTCCCCCTTCATATTTCTGGCCGTCTTGCATCATCACATACAGTACATGTTCAGTGTATTGAATCAATATGCTCGCTGCAGTGAAGGTGTATTGGTTTTACTGAGGAAATAGCTGGTAAGCAGAACATGCTGTTCTGTGATCTTGTTGCAGACTCTTTAGTCCTGAACAGTACAGGATCATCTGAGGAGGCTTGTGCCAGGTGTTTTTAACTTTTCTTATTATAACTGTTCTCTTATTTGCAGGACCTGGAGTGTAATGCTTTACGGAAAAAGTTGGGAAACTTTTAGAAATATTTCTTATGGTTTCCCTCATATGCATCCATTCTGTCTCTTTTCTGCTGTTGCTGTATTGGTTATGTGATTGCTTTGGTATTGATTTATGTTTACTTTTTACTGCAGTTCTTAAACTGGAGGTTGAGAAAAAAAAATACAGTAAACCTTGGTTGAATGAATATGATTTATGAGGGAGAAGCAAACAAGAGTTTGCTGATGGTGCTTCTGGTCATTTCTAATGACTGTTTATAAACTGTGAGGGTAGGAAGGGTGTGAACACTTTTCTTCTGGAAGGCATTAAAAGCTTTGAGGACTGTTGTGTTAAAATGTGTACTATTTTGTTTATTTGATCCCATTTATATATATTGAACTGCATATATGCAGGAAACACCTAACCTGATTTAACCAGCCAAATCAAAGCAGCTTTTTACGAAGTCATAAACATCAATGAAATGAAAAGTTTTGTTTCCCAAAAAGACAAAGAGAAACTCATCCGTGTCCATCTCCAGTGGACTGCATTACTGTTATAGTCTTTTAACAGGACTTACAAGAAAAAGGCCATTCAATAGTCGGAGCTCATATAAAACTCTGCTGCACTGTTTAAATGTGAACACATTACAACAGTTATAAAATCTTTTACACTGCTTCCAGTCACTCACAGAATAATTTAAAACTCTAATGCTGAAAAGTCATGTGACAATCCAAAGGTGAGATACACACAGAAATAGTTGTGAAGATTCATGAAGATTCGCCCCTGCAATGTTATTTTTGTGCGTTTCATGCCTGCATCTCACGTTAAATCTTTACTTTCAACTCCCATTAGACTTCGTGGATATGTCATCCCTAAAGCTGGCCTCTATTTGTTAGAAGAAGAATTTGTGAAGTGATTATCTTGTTTCTTCAAACTTCACTTACACAGTCCAATAAAACACACCAGACAAGAGTCAATTTCAGAATAAGGTCTTGGGCATTGCTGCAGAGGGTATGGCAAATTATAGACTCTACAATCCATCCATTATGCACTATACAATCTAAACACTCAATTCTGCTGCTCAACCTACAACCTGTAATTTTCTTACAGTTGTAGCACCATTTAGTTGACCATTTAGTGAATTGTTACCAGAAGCAGTTTTACAGAAACAAAATAATTTTGTGCTAAGTTTCTATGTTGCTATCTTGTGGTTTTAACTACTGGTTTACCTACAGTTAGAAAAGTTGAACAGATCATACTTTTACACATTCTTCTATGAAACAATGCTGTAATAAGTCACTGGAATGATTTCTCAAACCAGTAACAGTCTCCTTCTAATAGTTTATAGAATACTTATATATATAGTTGCTTTAATATTTGGATGTTTATGAAGAATATAAATTAAGTCTAGAATCCTGACTTGGCGGTAGAGAAAATGAATAAATTAATTTGAAAATGAATAAATAAAACATGGTGCCAGTTTATTACTTTGAACCTGAAGCTTAATGAAAAACAATCATCATAAATACAGTTTTAGTTGTATCCTCATGTAGGTTTCTTGAAATGACAGAATTAAACATAACGTATGCAATGTTTCTCACTCTCTGAATGGGTTTTTGTGGGTTTTACATTTTTATTATCATCCAATACTTCCCTGTACTTGGGGAGTTCCACGTACTTGTGTGCATTTCACAAAGTGACTCTTGCACAAATAGCCTGTTTTCAGATGAGGGCACATTAACATCAAACAACACTTGAAGCGATGGGGACTGAGGGTAATTGACTTCAATATGATTCCTCTATAATGAATTCCAAAATAGTTGTGCAGAAATTGGGAAAATTGCTGAAATGAGAGCCTTTATGATTTCTGAAGGCTTTCATAGTGAGTTCTCAGTTGTGCGGGCCCAGAAAAAAACAATCTCTCAGGGTCAAACAGCACTTCTTTCACTAACTCAGAGGAAAAGTACATACTTATTTACTGTTATGAATTCATAACATTAAACCAGAAACACTGTTTCTAGACAGCTGCTAGATTTCATTTTAATACTGCAAGATGAATGCATGTATAAATGTGAAGACAATGTTTGTACCTGCCACTGGAAAAACATTTTGAAGCATATCAGCTGTGTGTGAGTTGGTCCCATACTCTCTGACTTTGCCGTGGGACGACTGGTGACTGCTGTCACCATGTCTGACAAACGGTGCACCGCGGCAACAAATCAGTCTTCTCCCAATCGCAGTCAATATAATAAGGCCAGACCTGCAGGCAGCTTTAGATGTTTGTGTGTGTGTATATGTGTGTTTCAAGCTGCTCAGTGAGAGGAAGGAGGAGAGAATACTCAAGAGATTAGAGATTTATTGATCACCCTTTCCTCCCCCTCTTACTCCTTCCCTCTTCCTCTCTCTATCTTCCCTGAGTCTTCCATTCTCTGCCAGTTTATTTATAGATGGTTGGACCGGGCTGCATTTTTGGCTTTTCAGTTTATTAGATTTATAGTGACTCTCTTAAAACATCATCCAGCTTCAGTGTAATGTCAGGAGAACACAAAGCCAATAATGTCTTTTATTATGCACGATGTCACTTTAAGTCGTTATAAATGCTCTGCTGTCTCACACAGTTGCACTTTGAACAATATTAAAATGCAAATGCAGCTTCTTGGTGCAAAAGGATGCACTCTGTCACAGCAGCTCTGATAGGCATGAAAAACAGCAAATTGTAGACATGTAGATGATTGCACCATGCTCGTGTCTGTGCTATTTGATATTGGCTGTGTTTGGAATATGAACGAACAAGAACCAAGGGGGCGGCGGGGGTAGGTATTGGTTGAGACTTGGCTGTTCATATGAAGATTTACTGGAGGCTGCAGGGTTGTTAAGCCAGGATGTGTCGGCTCTGGAGGTCTGCTATAGACCCATGTTATAGTTTGATATGGGCTCATTCTATTGAATCATATCTTCCATACCAATATAAGCTAGAATATGAGACTGTTTTCTATTAAAAAACAAAAAACAGCAGTATCATAAATCTTGGTAAATGCTCAAAAGTGATACATGATCACTTTTAAACCCTCAGGCCTTTAATCATGAATCTATTCTGGTGGTACCGTCGAGTATCATGAAAATCACTAAGTATGCAAAGGGAGGTTGAGCTGGGTAGATACACTATCTTAACAAATATGATTTTAACACTATTTCTTCTTCTTAAAAAACCTCCAGCATTTTCATTTTACTATAATACTTTTCTATCCTTATGCAGCTTTTGGCCTTTTTCAACCTTTTCAAACCAGGAGGTTTACAGGCTCTATACTACAGGCAGGCTAGTACCAGTATGTACTGTACATGATGGATGAAACATTTTGTTGCAGCTCATTCCTGTTGCACAAGTCACACTTGCAAATTTCTACAGCTGCTTCAGTAACATGAATTTTACTGACTCATATCTTGTTCTCATTCTGTTATTTATCAGTCTAATTTGGCTGAAGTAAAAATGATAGATTCTGTTGGAGTCATTCAGATCTGGCTATAAAGTAGACTTGGAGCAATTTCCAGACACTTAAAGCCAGAAAGCAAATGTTATATAAGCAAGATTGAATATCAAATTTTTTCGAATTTTCAAATCACATATGGATGGCAAACATGGAGCATATTTTGACACTGTTTATGATGGGCTAGTTAAGTAGCCATGCAGCTGCCATCAAATCAATATAAAAATAATATGAACAGATCAGAGGGGATGTGTGGGTTGAAATTGCAAGTAAACAGGATATGAAAACAAATATTAAAGCTACATTTTGCAGAATGTAGAGTGTAAAGGACCAATTACCAATAAAAACAATAACTTTAACAAAATGATAGATGAGCTCCTACCGGACTACAGTATGGGTACAAAGATAGTGTCAAACAATGTTACCTGTTACCTTTTACATACCAGCTGAAAGATGGTGGAAGAGAAACTTTGCCTCTGAAAATCCCTTGTCTTGGCAATAGGTCAACACTTATTAAACATTGGATTGATAGTTGGAATTTTGAGCTCTTCTGACAAATTAGTAGATTGTCCTAATTCCTTTTCCAGTTGGCATCCTGGTTTTCTTTTTCAGCAAAGCATATATTAGCAAAGCAGTTGTTCAAAATCCAGTTTGAGTCCTGTCACTTGTTCATAATTTAAAGAAATATACATTTCTTGTAATTTTTCTAGATGTAGAGTAAATGCAGGATTCACATTGTGTTTCATCCAGACTGGATTTATTTCCAGAGAACAGGAAACTTTCATCGTAGCACTTCATATCAAAATGAAAATGAAAAAAAAAAGGATCACACTGAATGTTTTCATAGACTGACAACAGAGCTGACAAGCTTGCAATGTAAACGCTGATAAAAGCACTCCTCACCAGCAAATATCAGTCTTGATCTGGACTTTTCTGTCATGATATACAATCTCATGATTAAATTTCAGGACGAAATAATTTGTTTGCCCTTAAATGAATGAGAGTGGTGACACCACAACATTTTTCAGAAAATTCAAAGATTTTCAATGAGGAGGGCTTTATGTGGACTCTAGATAAAAAGTGGAGGGCTCTAAAAAAAAGAAAGGAAGCGAGGTGCAGTGCTTTCACAGGAAGCTGCCTGCAACCTCATTGTGAACTATTGATTAAAGACTCTGATGGTGAGGAACAAAAAGAAACGCCTGAAAGAGGTGTCAGATCTCAGTGTGTAGCTCTGGAGGGCAGATAAACAATATATTCTACTCAAAAGAGGATTTCTTCCAAGGTAAGGTATTCATATTTATGTGTTGAGTTCCTTGAGATAACTTCTGCTAAAATTAATGTTACCAATACCAATAAGATCACGAATTTGGTTGATGTACAGAAACTGGTTTAAAATATTTGAAATACAGACTTTTTTAAAGCCAGGAAAATATAACCTTTACATGAATAGGGTGCTCGGATTTGTTGGCCAGACTGGCTTTCTCTACGAGTCCGCTTTCATTACAAGGAAAAGAAAATAATATACTTAGAAGAAAGAACATTTCATTCATTGCACTGGAGGGAGATTGTTCAGCCTTGTACCTGTCGAAGGAGGCAACAAGCATCTATACAAACACCCTCAGGATTAGAGATTGCCTATTCTCCATCTTGCCAGCAAATAACCAGTTTGAGACGATACCTCCAGCCTAAATGAGTATTTCAGCATGTCCCAGACTGTCAGAGTGAGTGTAGGAGGATAATAGCGAGAGGCTACATTTTGTGTGAGAGCCGTTTTCAGTATGATTTTATCACAGAACATGAACCTGAGGGGAAATATATGTCTTTTATCCCACTGCCCTCTCCTAATAGATTGGAGATATTAAATATCTGCATGGAGATGTCTCTGTTTTTTGGCAATGCTGAATAAAGCTGAGATTTGGTGGAGATGCTGGGAGCCCCCAGGGAGAAACTAGTTAAAAATCTTTGCAATTCAATTCAATTCAACTTTATTCGTATAGCGCCAATTCACAACAAAGTCATCTCAAGGCGCTTCACTGATAATCAGTTTAAGTAATCTGACTCTCATACATACTAGCCAATTGATAACAAATAGCCTATGTAAGGAAACCAACAGACTGCATCAAAAGTTGCACTTAACTAAACAGAAAATGTCAGTATGAATGAGTTTCTCCAACATATGCAGAACATTCCCTGCATGATAATGTGTTAGTGTGTTCTTGGAATTAGGGTTTATCTCCCCCGTGTATGGATAATTTGATGTAACTTGAGAAATCTGATTTCATTTCGATGAAATACAGAACATAATCCTTAAACAAATGCAGGCCCACATGCATACGGATTAGAAATGTACTGCCAACAGTTTCACCTGAGAGGTTAAATGCTTTTTGTGACTTACATACTGGGAGAAACTGAGATAGAACGAGATCAGCTGGATTGTCTGAACTGAGAGTCTTATTAGTGAGAAGCCCAGCAAGCGTCATAGCTGCTTGTAAATTCTGATCTAACGAAGGCTTTTACCTCGTCACTATCTAAGTTTTATGAGAACATCTTATAAACTGAAAGAGAAAATCGGTGCTGGGAAGGAGGCATCAGGGACTAGAATCTGATTGCTGTGAATCAACATTGCAGCAAAACTTCTCGCTATCATGCCATCATGCTCTTTTAAGCTTCCATGCTTTGACTCTGTTATTGATTGTAGCCATTTTCCTATCTGATAACTGAGTACAGATGTGAATGCACTCAGGAAATTTGAATAAAACTGGAACTGGATTTCTCAGACCACATTAGAAGTGATCTGGTACTCATCTGGCCCAGTTCTTCCAGTGGCACTGTATGTAAAATTCCAGTTTGAAGTCTTGACTCTTTTTCACTGATTGTAGGCCCATCGTTTATTTATCAATGCATTCATTATTCATGCACAGATAAAAGAACCATGCAATGGTTAAATGTATCCAATGCATGATGAGAACATGCAAACTCCATACAGAAAGGCCTGCATTGCAGTTTGAAACAGGAAGCTTCTTGTTTTTTAGGCTATAAAGCTAGCTACCACACCACCATGCAGCCCTGCAGGGCCATCACTGACACTGTCTGTATTGTATAAATCTATTCTTTAAATTGGTCAATAAAATACAGCTCTTGTGCTGTATAACTAGTGTGTAACCCTTTTACTCTGATCAAAAACCTGCTGACATCTGGCTTGTAGGAGCAGCAAGAAAGGTTTTAATGATCATACAGGGGTGTTTCAAAATGACTGCACTAGTTTTGTCTATCTTTGGACTCTCAAGTCATCGTGGATTGTAAAGGCCCATTTATGCTCCCTGATGGACGTAATTTGGGGCGTCCGTTCCAAGCGTATCCATGCGTCGTTTCTGTTGCTACGGCTAACCTCCGCTAAGCGGCAGTGCTGAGTTTATAACGTTAGATTCAAACATCGATTGGCGGCACCAAGAATTAAAGCAGTTCTGAAGGTAAATGTCCCTGATAAAATGGCCAGTAAGTGTAACATTTACAGTCTCCATCTAAGGTTTTTAACAAGCTGAAGACATGATGGACGTTGACAAGAGTCTCCCTGCAGCCAGCTTCGTCTTTGCGCTTGAATCCCAGGTCATGACATTTCAAACAACGAGGCTTTGTGTTCCCAGCAGATGAGACACGAATCACAGCCTCCGCTGCCTGATCTGCATGAAATGTTTGTGTCCATGAAGCTGCCTCACAGAGGAACCTTCTGAGTGGACGCTCATTATCATCCCTCAGAGTCGGGCTGCGTGTTTGAGATTATGCGTCACGTTTGTGTTGGAACTGACAGGAGGAAGCGTTAATCATATCAGCCATGATGGACAAAGCATGTCCTCCATGAGGGCTGGACAGCTGCCAGCACGCAGCACACAAACCTCCGGATTCATGAGCGGCTCGGGCCGAGGCGCTTCCTCACATCGTGCTGACAAGCAGACATGTCTGATAGACTCTCCTTGTGCGAAGGCCTTTGTTGGGTCTGGATTCCACAACTTGTGTGAAGTGGAAACCAGTTTAAATGTGTTTAAAAGAATGTGTTAGTAGAAAAAGATCATTTAAACCTTCTTATGTTATGTGAACAATGACTTGGACATGTTTTCTTCTTTTTATTGCAAACATGAGGATCATGGTACAAAGAAAAAGTGCTTTTTTCTATTCAAATCAAAATATCTTTCATCCTTAATATATGATCCAATCACCTAAAGAGCAGCAATTCAGTGAGATACAGGAACTTATTTTGTGATAATAGGCGAAAAATATAACTTCTGAGCACCACGAACTTATAATGAGACACAAAACCTCACTTCTATTACGTCTATACTAGTAAAATATAGCAAAGAACACGTTTTACAGCCAATTTCAAGATCTTATAAGGCTTGAATATGTTGCATCAACCTTATCAAGAGAAACCAAAGAGACAATTTTGCCCTAGGTCCAGCTAATTAAACTGTTTAAGGACATATGTTACATTTGAAAAAAGACAACATATCTTTTATAAATAGCTAAGAGGGGAAATTTGTCATTTTTGAAGAACCACAATCTAACTTTGCTAGTTTAGGTTAAAAAAAAACACTTTGTAAGGAGAAGATGTTAATATAAGATGTAAATATTTGTGGAAAAAGTTTTTTTTCTCTCTCAAATTCTCTAGTTTCTAAACTTATGACAAGAAAAATGGATCAAAAAGAATATTACTGGTACTTTTAGATTCATTATGTTGTTGAAATTCAACTCAGTTATTTCAGTGAAAACTGGTAAAATCTGCGTTTTTCATAATACTGTATCTAGATTTATAAATGTTAGTTGTTTCTTTAGCCCTGGTCTAAATGAAGTCACCATGAAATAATGGGATTTTTTCCTTGCATGTTGTTCAGCATTTTCATAACAATTGAACTTGAAACTGCCTCCAGTACACATCAGTCCTCATCTCTTCATCATGTTTCTCATGTAACTCAGAAATGATCTTTTTCTTCCTTGGTTTGGTTTTCTCTTTAGGTCATCATCCCTTTCATTAATGATCACATAACTTTCTCATGCTGCTTGAAAATGAAGCAGCTGCATCTCTTCTGCACATTACCGGCAGCGGCTGCGGTGAAATGATGATCGCGCTGCAGGCGCTGACGTGTGAAATGATGCAAAGCATTCTTTGCATTTAACAGCAGCTGGTATAATTAACAGCGGTATGCGCGAGGTCATCTGTGGGGTCTCATGAACCTGAAAGAAGCTCTATCCTGATTCCTACCTGTACTGTCCTCCAGACAGTAAAACTCAGGCCTGTCTCTTGCTCTGGCTCTCTTGGCAGCATAATGTCCCTGTTCCATCCAATGAGTCAGAAACGCAGAGTTTCAGGTTGGAAAGTTGTGTAATACGACTTTAAGCTCATTTCAAGGGTCTGATAAAAGTATATGAGGCAGGACAAAGTTTGAGTATTTCTTTCTGTCTAAATATCATTAAGGTTTAGAGAAGAAATTAACGAATGGAAGAAGAACATTAAAATAAAAACCTTCATTTTTTATCTATTTCACAGACAGAAGTCAACAAAAAAGGAAAATGAATGGATGAGAGAAGTTTCATTGGGAATCTGAGTGCATAGACAAACATAGATCCAAAAACATGAAACTTTGGAGCATGAGAATATCCAGGCCATTAAAGCAGATTCCCAAGCCTTCTGAGCCATGACCCCCAAGATAACACAGTGATGTTCACCCAGCCCTAGTTGTGTGATATATAGGTCATGTTGCAGCCATTCTACAGATGTAAGGCCTCAAACCTATCAGAATCTCTGCAAATAAGGAGGAAAAATCTTTTTGGGGGGGGG
>JAVQJG010068263.1:0-10926 GCA_036024015.1 Craterocephalus amniculus | reverse complement strand
ATGTATCACTTATCTACCTTTGTAGATAGTTAGCGATGTATGAAACCTTAGCAGTCAATGCTAGCTGCTTTAACAGCATGTAACGCTGGCTGACTGGATGAAGGGAAATAAACGATGGTTCTTACCACCAGCAGCACACAGAAGAATAGCTGCAATGTATAAATGCTGCATTGTTACCTCCGTAAGGTCAGAGAGAGAAGAAAAGAAAGACTAACTACTAAGTCCGAGACGAACAACACAACACCATCCTCAATCTGTAACCCTCAAAACAACACATTGCAAAACGCTAAAGTACCCTCTCGACCAATCAGAGTGTAGCAGCCAGGTTTGTCCTCCAATCAGAAACAAGAGGTATCCGACTGTCATGTGATCCGTGTCATATGACTTCGGATGTTTTTCAGCGTTATTTGCAAATCATTGCTGTTCATCGAGTTTTTAAGGATCAAGGTGCGCGTGTGGTGACACCAATATTACAAATGCCAGTTGGCTGCACGTTAACGTTAACAATTGCAAAACGTTTTGCAATTGTTTTAAACTGAATTTTACATCCACAAGTTTCAGGTTCAGAGTAAATTAAAACAGTCTTGCAGCAATAAATTTATATTCTGTAAAATGTGAACACAGATTGATTTTTGTTTCTTGTAAATAAAGAACCTTTGACACATATTTTAGCTCATCTCCGATTTTTATACAATTTAGAGATTTGAGGTAGTTCTATTTATCTCTCAGATACTATTCCCAAATAACACATTCTTGAAATTAATAAAACAGTAGAGAAGGAGAGGCTTGGAAAAGCATTGCTTATTCACAATCCTTATTCAAATTGACTTCTGTGCGTGAGTCTTTATGTCAATAAATTGAATTTCATGATAAAAGAACAAAGTCCTGCAGGCAACACAATGGAGCACGAATGGCTTAGCGATATTTAGGAAATAAGTCAATGCAGTATTTTATTTACTACAGAAGCATAAAACAAAGCTGAGTAATTAGGGGACAATGTATAATGTGACTGTGTAATGTAATGGGATGAATCAATGTTTGGTAATGTCTCATTCAAACTGCAAACAAATGATCATATTTTGATTCAATTTCTTCAACAGATTTCACATTCCTGGGGAAGATCTTTTTATCAGATGTGAAACTAAGTTGCAGGTAAGACCTTCCACAAAAATGCAGTAATGCAAATAATCTATTAACAGAAGTGACTAGATTCAATAAGTGCAGTGACAGCTCTCCAATGATGAGAAAAGTGGTCGGTGAATGAGGGAAGCCATGAAAACTCATTCTTTAAAGTTTTTAATGTGAAAATATTTTAATATTTGAGCAAATTCTTCAGGTTTTTGTCCTGACACTTCAGGTTTTCTTCTACAACCAAACACATATTTTCTCACATCTGCTCACAGCACTAGAATTGCAATATTAATTTGTCTTTAGTTTTCTGTTACAATAAATAATTAATAATAATAAAAAAAACAATCATGTCATTTGCATTATTTCATTCATAAATTATAGATTTAATGCTCTATTTCCCGAGCAGAAAATTGTAATTATTTCTATTCAGTCAGAAATGTCACATTATTATAAGAGAATATGATGCACATCAGGCATTGATTCCATCTTTTGTACACATTTTTGTCTTAATTTGATATCAGTATGATGGGAAACTCCTCTGGACTTTGGGTGTGGATGATGGTAGAGTAGCAGACAAACAAGCAGCATGTGAGGAAAATATGCGCAAGTACTATAGCTCACTGGTGTATCTTCATTTCCAGATAATTGTTTAAAGAAAAATTCAAATAGATGGGAAATAATAAAATGACTTAAGTTTCAGGTTGATGCTACAACCCATTATATTACATATAGAAAAGGATAAAAACTTGAACATTACTGTTTGGATTTGACACGGGTTCAGTAAGAGTTTTCTAGTGATAAAAAAAGAAAATGGTCACTATTACAGGGAAGCCGTTAGACATGTTAATAAAAATAAAGCTTCTATAGTGTTCAAACACGGTTGAAAAGTAATGCATTCATTTGATAATTATTCACTTGACCAAGACACAAGAGAGACATTTTCTACATTACATTAGGTTTCAAGCAGGATGAAGTGAATTTTATGGGTGAATCTATTAAATCAATATCTTGCATAATAACAGAACAAAGTCCTGTAGACAACCCAATACAGCAGGAATCACTGAAAATACGCCAGGGTCAGCGCAATATTTTGTTTTATGCGTGTAACAAAGCTGAGTAATGAGTGGACTATGGAATATGTTTGACATGGAATAAACTCAGGATCATTACAACCTGGGACTGATTTTAAAAAAACACATCTCTCCAAATCCAGAGAGTAATTTTGTTTCCAGGTAAGAAGTCAATTTCTCTATTCAAGTCCAATCATAAGAATCATAATGAAACCTTTTTGGCTTATTACAGGTTAAGCTGCAGTTCTTCAGCAATGGAAAAAGGGGAGTGTTGTCACATTGTACGAGTTTTTATCAACTCTTTTATCAAACAGTGTTTATTCAACTTGGAGAGGGTGTTTGACTGTGTACCCAGTTATCCTGTTTATTTAAAAAAATCTAACACAATGAGCAAAATGAATTCAAATAGCCCCGAGGACTGTGTAGCTGTGACTTTGTTTTTCTCAGCTTGTTGTCTTTGTAATGAAGGACTCCTTTGTCAAAAGCAGATATCAGCTAACCCACATTCCTCTATCAAAGGCATTTTTAAATCTTTCTACTAATATTTGTTCTTGTGTAGCAAGAATGCCAAAGAAAATTTTAAATGAAGCTAATAAGAAAAGACAGGAATAAATAAAACACCTGGTAAGTCAAAAACAATAAATCAGAAGATGGAAAAAAATAATAATTATTATTTTTTATTAGAGGGTTCGAGCATTCCCTTCAAACATCAATAAAAGCTTCAAAACTGACAAAAAACCTTCCTTCGCCACTAGATGGCAGAATATTACTGAATCACAATGTTATTCAGTACTACAAATCTGCTCTGCAAGACGTTTGTCCAGTTAATGTGGTGTAGATATTAAAATCATAGGATGCCACTTAATTGAAACCTAGCATGCTATCAGAAGAATGTGCAGCGGAGCTAGACAAAGACAGGAATAGAAAACATGAAATGAGCTTTTTCTGCTCTTCACTCTGTCAGGTGGGACTCTCAAGCACTAACTGAAGTCATGAGATAACTATAACTGCTGAGCAGCCAGTAGGACAAAAAACAGCCTGTGTGCATTCAGTGCAAATCAAATCTAAAGCCTGATTTTTTTAAAAAGGACGAGATAGAATCACTTTTTAGAGTATTCCTGGGCAATGATTTCTAGAAACTGATTAGGTGTCAAAGTAAGGCATCTTTGATGGAATCAGCTAATGACTCAAGCCCATTGTTCTTATGCAAAAGTTTGCCCCAAGAAGCCAACCCCCCAAAAGACAAGTATGAGTATGCTGTCTGCCTCCTTGCTATTGGCACAATATGACAAGCTGTCCCATTTTAAAGAGCAGAACTGCCACCATCATCACTGATTACACAGAAGAGTTTGTGAACCCTTTAAACTTTTCTGGATTTTTAAATACACATTAAAACATTAACTAAAATTTAAGGTTTTAACAGACCCAAAGTTACAGGCAACAAAACTGAACAAATTCCACAAAATATTATTCTTGATCCTTTTCTATTTTTTTTTTTATCATGGAAAATGATCCAATATAACATATTTTTGTGTGTATTAACACTAACGAATTAACAGTTTAGAAGTTCAGTAAAGTCTGATCTTCGTGGAAACGTGCATAGGTACAATCAAACATGACCTCAATCAATAATTATTTGTTCTTATTGAGTTTGGAAATTCACAAGTATTACCTTTGTTTTCTGTGACCAACCAGTAAAAGTTGCTCTAAGCCCATCTACATAACTGATAATGTGAACAAGTAGGAAGCATGAATAGACTAAACCAACACATAACCTTCAGCTATTGATTAAAAGAAGTCTCATGGGGGACAAAGGAGAACTCTGGATTCTAGGGCATGAATACTTCCCATGGGCCGACACATAGTGATGATAGCGTCATGCTTTAGACCCATTTTGCTGCAGTTACACCAGAAAACCCTGACAAAGTAAACTAAGTCTCCTGAGACTCACAAGTCACACACAGAAGATAAAATTATTAACTTCTCAAAGGACTAAAACCCAGCAGAGATGTTGCGTAAGAACAAACTTCCACACCAAAAAAGTTACAGAAAACACATTTTTATTGCTTATTTTGTGTTAAACAATTACAACAATAACCACAAAACGGTTCATATACAAGAATAAATGAAGTATAAATATAGAATATCTTTCCTACAGGGTAATAGTCAAACATTAAAAAAAATCTCTCAGCCACACAAACAAACCTACCTCAGGATGTGGTTCGAACTTTGCACTTTGACACATTCATTCACTCTTTCACAAATCTAAATGGAAGACAGTCTTTATCCCAAAAAAGGTTAGGCTCGATTCGAAGTCTCTCCTGCTGCTTCCACTCAACTTTCTCCCTTCATAATTCTCTTAAATCGGCTCCATGTGCTCGTCAAAGTGACTGGAGTCAAACAGGGTGGTATTACTGTAAGAAATGAAAGGTAGAACAAAGACTAGTAATATTCTCCGTTGATGCAAATGGTAGCAGGTTAGCATCAATTAAAGATTAATTCATGAACTTATACACATCACTGCATGGATATAAACTCGGGACACCATTACTGGGATGATTGACAGCGTGTAGAGCGTGAAGAGGAAATTTGTTTGAGCTTCATGGCACAGAAGAAGAGAAGCACAATCTCTTCGCAAATACAGAGGAAGGAAAAATACTTCCAGTAACAACACACTCTTTGCCAGAAAAAACAAGAGTGATTTATGGATATTTCTAATAACACCAGAGCTAATACTTCAGGGTGTGAAACTAAAGTTACTCATTATCCTCTCGCTGACCTTATTTGTTTACAACATTCACATTGTGACAAAATATACTCAACAAAGGGAGAAGGGATGTTAAATACACTGTTTTGAGTCCCTTTCATGTGACAACACAGATGTTTACACAATACTGAGGGATGCAGCCGTGCAGCTTTCTGTCCTTTCCGTGGCTGCTTCAGCCGTGGGTCCATGTTAAGGTTTAAAGCTGGGCGCAGTCGACATTTTAATGAGCAAAAAGGATTCATTAGACACCGTCGAGTAGCAGAATAGTTGAGGCAGAGCTTTGAGACGAGATGTCTGTGTCGGTGTAATCAGGCTCTTGCTCATCCTCTGAGTCCTCCTGTTTTTGTGCTACAGTTAAGCTAAGCTTGTTCAAACCGACCTCTAATGCAGCCTCTGCTCCTTCTGCTCGGTCACCTGGAGCACACACAAGACAGAAAAGGGGAAAGCGCTGGTGAATAAATCTGCAAGGCAAACCAGGAACAACTTTTTGTAGGTGCAGAGGATTAAATAATCCCAATTTTCTTACTGGATTATTTCAGAATATATAAACACAGGATGTACTCAACCAAAAAACTTTGATTGTTTCTGAAAACTAACCAATCATATGATTTCGATAAGAGGTGAATTACAGCTAGAGGCCTTATTGGGCCGAGAGGTCATCCCACTTCCTGTCTTTGCTGAACCGTCCCTCCACATCACGATTACAGTGAACCTGAGCTTTCATCAGCACATGCTGGTGTGTTTTTATGTTTTTATCTGGTAAAGGAGCTGGATCCAGCTTAAACTGATGGGCGAAGCGGTTGCACTCTAAGATCCTGACTCCTCTACTACTGCAGCAACAGATGTAAACTCTTCCTCCATTTCCTTTAGCACCTGCAATCAGCCTCCTTTTTATGTTTATTTATCATCCTTCATCTTCAACTGTATTAATTACTAAACTAGGGAACCAAATGGTAACAAAAAGCTATTTTCTAAACCCACTTATTTCAATTTTTTGTCGTAGAGGGTGATGAAAACCCCACCAGACATCCCCAGCCCTGGTTTTAACCAGTAAATGTCTTGTTTTAAAGTGGCAATGCTTACCAACACACCTTAAATATTCCAGCCTTATGTCTATTTTATTTGGATTTCATATTGCTACTTCAAAGCTGTCAAAAATATTGTACTTTTCCTTTCCTATGATATGTCCCTACAGGGCTACTGTGACCAGTCTGAAGCCAACGGTTCTAGTTTATTCTAAAATGAAAACGTTATAAAAATTTGGATCATACTGAAAAATCTCACATATCAAACAGCTTATTCTGATAAAATAACTTACAATACAAATATCTAAACTGAACCAAAATTACAGAAAGAAATAAAAACAAAGAGAACCTTGAAAAAGGAGGAATATTTTACTAACATTTTGCAGTCTCTTTGTGTGGGAGTGTTTCACATTTTCTGACTAAAATTATATTTTGTTGAAGTTTTATCACTTGCAAAGTATGTTGTTTACTACTAGATGTGAAGCTTATCTCTTATTTATTACAAAACATTTATCGTAACACAGAAGATCATTCCTTCCAGCAGCCATCAGACTGAAGAACAAATCCTTCAATTAAAATTGCTATTGTTGTTATATTATTATTGTAAAAAAAACCTACAATACTGAATTTCCCACTGGGATTAATAAAGTATTTTTATTTAACTTCACTTCATTATACGAAATTGATCCTTCATTCATACCACTCCTTTTTGAACAGAGGTGAATTTTTTTTGTTTTGTTTTGTTTTCTGAATGTGTGTTACTGTTCAAAATAAGCTAAACTAACTAACTAACTAATTAGGAAAAATCTTTAATGTTTTAAAAAGGGTCAGATTATTATAGGCAAGCAAATAAGTCTTCTTAATAACAGTAGGAAACAAAGAATATAATCAACTTTCAGGAGCATTTTCCATCTTTCCCTGACATAAATTATACTGTCATATCCCGACTCAACACTGAACCCCTTCAGAGTGTTGACACTATTGATGTACAACTAACGTTTCCTGTTTTAATTAAAGAACTTCCTCATGCTGGTAGGTATATTTCTGAGCTCTCTAAGAGTCATCAACCCCTTCCTCGTGTCTCCATGATAAGCTACATGTCACTTCCTTATTCCTCCTGTCAGCAGTTCTACTGACAATGGGCTTACAGGTGTTAGTGTGCTGATATAAAAACAGCCCTGCATCGAAAAAGAAGTGCTGAATGACTTTGTGTGAGAAGAAGAGAATGAGAAACTCACTACAAAGGGATTTCCATAAACACGCAAATGTCTAAAAACAAACAAAAAAAGGAATTATCTTATCAAAGTAAAAGACATCGACCCACACACCTCTCTCCTGGTCGCAGTCTGGAGAGGAAGCTCCACTGCACTGGCTGCGAGGGCCCAGCAGAGGAGAGGCGTGCCCAGAACCACACACTAAGTCTGGGTCGTGTGAGCTGCAGGGGCTCACCGACTCCAGACCGGCGGGACAGGAGGAGGAGAGGACGGGGGAGGATGGAGAGCTGTAGGAGCGAGGCGTGTGGAGCGAGGGAGAGGGGAACGGGCAGGACGTGTCGAGGGGCGTGGAGGCCGAGGTGGACGGACGAGAGCAGGAGGAGGACGGTGAGGAGGGCATGGCTTGGGGCGAGGAGGTGCTGTAAGTGTCGGCCTCCTCCTCCGAGCTGTGACTGCCCTCTTCGTCAATGGAAACGGACACCACTGAAACACACACACACACGCACGCAGAGACACGTAAACATGCAGGCATGCACTGAACCGCACACACAGACGATGGAGGGGATGGCCGCCGACTCCAAGCATCGGTCAGACTTACTGGACAGGCCGTCTGACTCCATCTTGAAGTTGGCGATGTCCTCGTTGCCCTCGTCGCCCTCTGCACCGACGCCTCGCTCCCTGGTTCCCATGGCGAGGGAGCGGCGCTGGGCGTGGATCTCCTCGGAGATGCTCTCCAGGTTGCGTAGCGCGGTGCGGTACTCTGCCTTAGCAACCACAAGCTTGGCCTGACGCTCGTCCACTTGCCGCTTAAGTTGCTAAATGAAACCATTAAATGTTTATTAGAAACACATCAGCACAAATTAATCTTATGCTCCATCAGGTCGAGGTCTGGACTCTGGACTGACTGACTGGATTGATGTTTTCTTTTTGGTATGGTTGATTTATTTCCACAGGGACAATGCACAATATGTTATTCCTTATTAGATAACACAAAGGAGAGATGCAGGTGCCAGATTCCAGCAAAACTGCTACTTTTACTTCTTTTAGACTTGCTTGGGATCCTTCTGCATGACCCAGTCTTAGCTGAGCTTTAGTTGTCCGACTTAAAGGTGTAATAGAAGATGTTAGTGGCTGTTTAGAAAGCAGAGACTGTTTTTGAGACTGAGTTTCTGAATAAAGCGCATGCACAACCCCCGGCAACGCCTATGATGACTTACAACAGTTTGGTTTTGGCTGCGACATCGGCGTCTGTCTTCTAACATCTTTTCCTCTTCGCAGCAAAATTGAAAAAAAAAACTCTCTTTTGCCGCCGCCACTGAATTTCGTGGTGTTTAGCTCTGCTATCAGACGCTGCTAACTTCTAGCAGAGTGATTGTCAGCCACCTGCTGTGATCATTAGACGGAGCGTGCACGGTATTTATAGCACGTCCAAAAAGAGTGATTGACAGCCCAACAGACAAATAAAACATGCAGTGACAGCAAAAATGATTGGTCGATGTTTTTTAAGTCCCATGACTATAACAATTATATGTTTAAGGATTTTAATCAATCATACCTTATGGGCAGTGAACCCATTTACATCTAATATTTCAAAACTTGTTAAAAGAAACATCTTCTATTTCACCTTTAAGAAAACTTGGGTTCACAGAGAAGTTCATGGCTGACTCAGTAAATGCAAAATATCCAGTGTTGCAACTACAAATCATCCCCCCATCCATCATCATGCCTGACTGCTGCTTTATGACAAATAGTCAAATTTCTCCACTTTGGGTTCATCTATCGAAACGACACTGTCCCCATGAGTCTCATGCGGTTTGTTCAGGTGTGACTTTGCAAGCTATGCCATGTTTTTTATTGAGATAAGCTTTCTCCCAGCATTTCCCCTGCTGCACTGCACTGCTATGAACTTTATATGAACACCTAAAAAGGAGTGACCAATCTTTTATAGAGGTGCTCAGACTTGGCCAACAATCAGATAGTCAAGTGAGTTTGATGACCTGCACCTGGCTGCTACTTCCTCACTTCCTAGCACAAAGGCTGATAGTTTTCTCACACTTATTCTGCACATTGGATTTGTATACACTAGTGTAACACAGCGTGATATCCTTGTTTTCATCCATGATTATAGTTTTGTTTGAACCTGTAAAGGTTTGAATTAGAAAAAAGGTATTTTTTCACAAGTTTGTTGAAATATTGTAGCGGAGTCTTAAATATAAGTCACTTTAAAATGCCAGTTTATCATAATGCTGCATGGAAAGCAAACAATCTGTGGACCCACAGATTCGCACAGATCTTTAAAGCACAGCTGTCCGTTAATATACATACCTCAAGCTGGAGATAATATTTGGACTTCAGTTCGAAATAGGGTCTGCAGGGGGAGAAAGAGGAAAAAAAAACTGAGAAAGGGGGGGGGGGTTGGAGAGACGCTGGTCTAAGAAAAACACTCCTCTGTGAGCACTCACATTCCTTGGCTCTTACGAGGGGAGCACACCCCAACACATGAAACATCTGGACCACATCAGATGACATAAACTGAGCTCCACGTTCACACACAAATTAATCTAAGCAGGGGAAATCTTGCGCAATCTCAACTGGATCTCAATGGAAGTACGGACCTAGATTTGTTGATGGAGCGCTTCAGTTTCTTCTCTAACTGCCTCATGTGGCTGATGCAGGAGTTGTAGTTGGCTGCTGTTTTCCTGTGTTCGGCTTCGCTGCGCGTTCTCGCCTGCTCTGCCTCCATCACCTGAAATAACCGAGGAAGAGGGCTGAGAAATAAAATCGAGCCACCACCGGCAGCCTTGATAAGATGGGACGTTTTACTCGGTGCTTACTCTCTGTGTGGCATGGTTGAGCATTTCCTGCCAGGCGGAGTCAAACTGGCGGGTGTCCTCTTCGAGAAGCCTTTCCTCAGCCAGAGCGATGGTCTCTTTGGCTGCCCGCAGGATCTCCACGGCCCGCTGGAATTCCTGAGTAGCTTTCTGGGCTTCAATCTGAGCCTGTGGTTCGGAAAGAAAAGAGCTCACAGTTATGGCTCGTTCAGGGGCGAGTGGATGGCAAAGCTTCCGCATGTCAAATAGGACATTTTACTGCTTATTTCTGCTTATTTTGCTCAGCAAATATGTGAGAGAATCCCAGCACACACTGATGCAACACATAATGTAGCTAATTTTAGCAGAAGACACCAAGAAGAAAAGTACTGCAGGAAGTGTGGAAAAGAAAGAATTAAGGAAAGGTGTAGGGCGAGCATTGATACGAGTCGACATTGGACTTTTACTGGCTGGACAGAGCACAGAGAAGAGACAGGATGTAAGACAGATGCTGAATAAGTTATCAGGAGATCACAGAAAAGTCTAGAAACAAGGCATCTCAGCAGTGGCTTCTATAAAAATGACTGAGTTTGGTGTGGACTGAAAGGAAGGCGAAAGATCCCCCCAAAAATAATTTATTCTCCTTAAAGATGTCATGGAAACTGACAGGATGACATAAGATAACATAATCCAAGCCCAAAACTAATTAAAATGTCCATTTTGCTTATAAATATAAAGCTGGTTGACCAAAGCTGGTTAAATGGTTTCTCAATAATCAATGCAGCAACAGTCCCTGCAGCACAACAACTATATCAGTGTGTGTGTGTGTGTGTGTGTGTGTGTGTGTGTGTGTGTGTGTGTGTGTGTGTGTGTGTGTGTGTGTGTGTGTGTGTGTGTGTGTGTGTGTGT
>JAVQJG010068249.1:0-10113 GCA_036024015.1 Craterocephalus amniculus | reverse complement strand
TATATATTTGCCTTACTTTGAGGCTTACTTTGATGTATGTGTGTGTGTGTGTGTGCATGCGTGCGTGTGTGTGTGTGTTTGTGTCTGCATGTATGTTCATTGGAAGTTGCTTTTATGTTTGAGTAGCTCTCTTTCTCCCACCCTAGCATGAAAAGAAAATTAGAAATAGATGGAAATTGTAAATCCCTGCAGGCACAGTGACTGTCACACACTGCAATATTTCCGCATGGGAACCAAGTACACAGCAAACCAGAAATTTTGAGATTTTATTCTCATTTGCCTAAATAAAAACAAAAATTTTACAGACTAATTCAGGATTATGTTGGTATCAAACACATGCATGCATCACACATAACTGACACCCACATGCACACGTAGCATGTTTTTAGATGTTTTTCTTTTTCATGCAGAAGCATTGAAGCAATCAAACACAATGATGTCATCATTACCTCCAGCACTTCTTCTTGATAATGTTTCCTAGAATGATTTCGGCCCTGGAAGGCAAAATAAATGAGGAAGCATTATCAAAACTGCAAGAATTTCCATTACAAAATCTATCCTGCAACTCATTGTCATTAAACATCAACGTGCTGTGACAGCTAGTTGGTTGATAAGTTCCCACTTATGTTTAACAAGGCATTATATAAAACAGCTTCTTTATTAATGCAAATAAAGTGGGGATATTTTACATGAAAGAGTTTAATTTCATTGTATAAAGTATATAAGGTTTAACTTTCAGGGCTAAATAAAGCAGCTCTCCATTGGTTCAAACTGTTAAAATAGTAAGACACCAAACTACTTGAAAAGTGGTGTCTTCAGTTCTCTGTAACACGAGTCCTGTCTCTTTCTCAGCTCACACCATGCTTCCTTGTCAGACGTTTCTTGATGTTTTAAGTGATTTCTTAGTGTTTTGTGGTCGTTCTTAGTCCCACTCCATTTCTGAGTTTGATTTGCTTAAATGCTTGTCCTTTGCCTGGATGTCCACAGGTAGACAGGTACATTACTTTTTCTTTCTATTATTATGATGAATCTTCTCCTAGTTACTTGTGTACTTTCTCAGAGCCAACCATCCCAGTTTATATACTGGTTTGCTCTGGTTTGCCTGGCTCATCAGCCTCTTTATGTGGGTTTCTGTTCCAGCACTCCCTGTGTCCTTGTTTTTGTGAATTTAGTTGTTAGGTAAAGTTTATTGGTTTATTTCTTTTACCGCTTTCTGTTGCATGATTTAAAGAATTTACTTTAAATCATGGAAGAATCTTTTTGTGCTCTCGTTGGTTATATGTGTCGGTGATAGATATCATGATCAATAAGAATGTTTTACCCAGGAAAAGCAACTTTTATACACATTTGATCTTTTGGCCCACCTTTTCTGAACATTGTGCCTGCATGAATCTGCACTGAATGGCTTGGAAGAGCATATAGATGATTCCCACCAAACAGATTATGGGAAAAATATTATTATTAAAGGCATGTCATCCTGGGAAAGAGAACAATAGTTGCTGATGCATTCATCTTTTTACTTATTTTACTTGATGTTGTTAAAATATTTTTTTTCTTGCACTTGGAGGAGATTTTCATTTTTTGCTTTGCAAAACTTCATCATTTATCATGAGCTACTTCAGGATCTTGTATCATATGCATGCAAAAAAGCTTTCCTGGGGACACAGAGAGGCCAAACATCTGTATTTGATCCCTCTAAAGCCATGGTGCTATGAGCTGAGCTACATTTAGACGGATTCATATGACACCCACCTGCCACCTGCGTAGACCTCAGCTGTGTCGAACAAGTTGACTCCACTCTCATAGGCAATGGTCATTAACTGCTCTGCAACCTGCCAAGTGATCACATGTAAACACACAGAAACACAAATATTACTTTAAAAGTGGCTACAGAACAATTCATAGATTTCTGTTTCTTTCAAGCTAAAATTTTTTCTTTTTTTAAAAAAGCTCTTCATGATTATACATAATTAACTGTTGTTGAGCTGCCGGACTTTATCACCTCCATATTTTTAGTCTAATTATCAACTGTCAGTGTCAAAGGCTTACTCAAACATCAATTAAAATAAATAATGTGAGACTTCTTCAAAGCAGTGCATCCTCATGTTTTATCTAAATATCATTACTGATCCATTTCCCTCAGAGCATGAATATTCTTAATCTGAAACACACCCTCATACAAGACATTCAAGACAGTGACCTAATTCAAAAACAGACACATAAAGCCACAACATGTGATCAGTAACTCAACAATATACAATACGTGTAAGATATTTTATTTAATGCCCACATATTTAGAAATTTATACTAGTTTGTAAGTCTTGCAGTCTAATAGATTTGAAGCTTTTGCTTTGGACTTAAAATAGACTAATTTAAACTAATTGGCAGCTCCTTTATTTATACATTTTTATATCTAAACAGCTGACTCCAATGCTTTATATGTTACCATGTGTTTATGAAATGTATTTATCTGCTATTGTGTGTCTGTGAATGCATCCATGGTGTGTGGGAGTGTGTGTTAGTTGCTGTTTTAGTGGTGGTAGACAGCAGAGGTGTTGTGTTTAGAGGAATTAGATAATCTCTCCCCTGAGAACTCATCTCAGCCTACTTTATACTGGGTTGTAGTCCAAGTGTATGTATGTCAACTTATGATATAAACTTCATTAATATCTTATATGGGCTTCATAAATGCAAGAAAAGTATAAGAGAAGTAAAAATCAACAAAACTGAGAAAGATTTTGTTGCAGCTCCCATTAGTATTTTAAAATTGGTTATGAAAGAATCCCTGAAGACACATTTCTTCAGCCAAATTTATGTCATCTGACTGTGATGCTCGCCAAACAAAAATGTTAGAAGTAAAAAAAAGAGCCACATTTAAAAGGCAATAAAAGGAAAGAAACATAGAAGAAAGAAAAATATTAAGGAAAAGTTTGAGTTGTGTTTCAAACCTAACCCTTACCCTCTCCTGAACACATTATGTTGATCATTCCTACATAGTTCTAATGTGTGTTTGCATCTTAGTGCACTACATCGAGTTATTCTGTGCTGTCACAACCAATATTTCTGCTCTTGGAATCTACTGAAAGCGCTTTAGTGATCCTTGGTTTGTGTGCAACAAGGAAAATTAAAGTTTGGAATCTTCTTTGGCCTTTAATTCCTGTCATGGGTGGCCTACACTGAAAAAAAAGGATGGACCTTGTGCCTGAATCGGTCCCTGGGCTGTATGTTCGACACCCCTGATATAAGTATCAGAGCACGTTCTACCAAGCAATTCTTAGAGAAGCTGCCATTGTGGCCTTCTGCCACTATTGTCCTTTTGTTTTACATTCTTTATATTTTCTGATGAGAGTTATTAGTTTAAACACTTCATTGCTCTGCATTTAGTTCTTGCATCATAACAAACCATCATACTCTAGGAAGGACCAACGCTTCGCCTTTTTTCCCCTCTCTGTGATGTGCATGTCACATTTCACGGAAAGCTTCAACATATCCTGGAGATTAAGGGGATACACACGGCTTGAGCTCCCCTTTTTCTTTATTTTACCATCCATTCATTCTTTTATTTGAAGTCTGTAATTCACAGTATGAGGATCTGTTTGGAATAATTTCTCATGGAAGTTAAAATGAGGCCATGGATTACTGCGCCGCTTGAGGCTACCTTGACAGAGTGAATGCAAGTCAAAGCACGCTGGATCATCACATTATGAACTTTAAACAGAATAATGAGATTTAAAATTAGATTATATGGAGCTATCAGTTACCATAATTGTCCATAATTTTATATTGATCCATTCTTTGAAAAAAATGTTCTGCCTGTGAAAAAAATGTCTTCTTTGTATTTTCACTCGGTTTAAGCAGCATTTTATCAGACTCCTCCACTGGTAAGAACCTACTCATTATCAGATGACAATTCTTTACCTTTATAGAAAGTTCAGAAGGCAATAAAGGAAGAAATCGGAACGAGAACAGCGTCACCATCTGAAAACGGCTCATTCAATCCGAACCCCTGGGTGATCACTAAGAAAATGGGAGCAGGACGGAAATTTCATTCGGATAATACAGAAGTAAAAAAAATGGCAAATCAGGAAAAAGACACTTGTAAATGTCCGAAATAAAAGGATAAAGAAAAATGAACAGAATGAATAAGCAAAAGGGATTGAAAATAAAAAGGGTTTTTTACAGATCAAATTAAAAGATAATGAAAAAGTTAGATCAGATAATGAAATGAATGATATAGTGTCAGCTGAAGGAGGAGAATAAAAAAGGGTCCATTTTTGTCACCATGTTGAGAAAAGTAAAACTACTCCTTTAGTTTGACAAGTTACTGTCAAAAGGAGCTTAAAGTGACAGTAACGGGGTCAGGAAGTGTGTGTTGGTGATGAAGCATCGCTGCTTACTCACATTTCATGACTATGACTGACTTCTAGACATATTTGATGGACTGAATGTGACTTATGGCATTCAGATGGAGAGTGGAAAGTCAAAGACAAGCTGCAGAAACCGTTTGTTTATAACAAGCACAAACTGAACATAAACCTTTCACCTCACCTAGAGACAAACACTGAGTCACTGTAAAGTTGCACGAACACCTGGGTGGCTAAGCCTCAGGCTTCTTTCTTTGTGGTTATTCCGGGGTGCAAAAGTTAGGAAAAAATTAGGACTCCCATAGATGGCGGCATTATGACAAGATATTTTCTGTCTCACAACCCCAGAGTCAAGGCTGCAGTAGCCTCCCACATAAGACCCACACTGACTTAACAGAGGACATTATGACTGTGCTGCCTCCTTTAAACTCCTAAACCTGCTGCAACAGAGACATCATCAAGATACACTTTCTTCAAATTCACCATGATTTATTGATAAACTTTTACCCTTTTTAAAACATAAAGTTTTCTTTTTTACCCCATGGTCATAAACTCTGTGTATGCCTTCATGTGAAGACATGGGGATAACTTTGATAATGCACTACTAACACGAGTTTATTAAAAGCTGGTTATAGCCTCTTTTCTTATGAACAATTCATGATTCATATCCTCCTGGCAAAAAAGAATAATGACATTTCTTACAAATAACTTATTTATAAAACATCCATGAGTAGATTTCGTAGGAAATAAAGAAAAGAAAAAGAAACTTTAATAATTTTGCTTTGAGTTCAGTCTCTGGAAGTCAGTGTGCAGCTGTCACGTACTGGAGCTCTGATGGGGTAAATGTTATGTGTGAGCAACGACTGTTGAGTCTTTCTTAATGAGAAAAAAAACAAACATTAACTCTAATGAAGAATTTTACAGCACATGATGTCAATGACATTTAAGGGCAACACGGGACATTTTAACCCAACAGGTCATGTGATGGTGGCTGCTGAGACCCCCTCAGTTAGAAGCATCAACCTCTTTTTCTTCTTCTTCTTCAATAACATTACTAATTTTTGTGTCTACTGAGAGTTTAAACATTGTCCTCACCTCTGGGTCAAACATGTGATGTTAAACACCGTTTCTATGAAAGCCTTGCCCCCTGTGAATCACAGCTGTTCACAGGTTGCCTCGTGTGTATGAGGGATACCAGTGACATTTGTAGTCACCGAGGACATTCAGAATAATGAAGTAGAAAAGGGTGATAAATCTCTGGGGGTGCCAACAGAGTTGACGACACGAAACCCAGAGGAAAGAAAAGGCATACTGTTACATAAGCTTTCGGTTTCTGTGTCCGCCAAGATGAGCCCTGCTCTTTTCAGCGTCGCCTCAACTGTGTGTGTATATGATGACCAAGGCCAGGACCCCAAGAGCAACATCAAAGCATGTTAGCGTTCATCAGCAAGACCGTAAAGGGGACCTATGTTAGCACATGAACACATCATAAGTTGCCACATTTGTCCTTTAAGATTGGTACAGTGGTCTTTGGATGTTTATAAATCATTTAACTACACTAATTCACCTGGAATCTTTTAAGCTTTTCCTTTGAGTCACTTAAAGATTAAAAAGAAAACACAATCAAAAACAAAAATATTATCTATTTATTTCCAAGGGCAATGATGCTGTGCTTTCAGTGTTCAGGCAGCCGTTGTTGCATCTAAATATTTCTGGTAAGTCTTGCACATTTACTTGAAGGGATTTTGACCCCTTCCTACGTATAATTACAACTTTTTGATGTCAGCAGTTTAACTCACATACAGTAAACAATTCATTCAGGTGCTTCCAAAAACATGTCTATTGGATAAAGATCAACTCCAATGGCTTGTTAAGTTATGGCCGCTGTCTTACTGTGCGATCCAAACCACATCACATGCAAAACCAAGTCCACAGAGCAAAACATCCCAGTTTTACAGTTAAGGATAAAAAAAATGCTCCTCTGACTCACTTTTCTTTCACAAAATAGAGATTCAGCGAGGGGATGACTACGTGGCAATACTGATGTTTAACCTTTTACCACATCTGTCATGTTATCTACCGATGTCCTGCATCAGCATCATCCTGATGTAGACATTAAAAACTGTTCATTTGATCACAAAGGAATAGCACAGGGCATCAGGAGTTTCCAGTCTACTGACTTTTAGGCAAGAAGCACTTTCCAAAATCCGTTCAATTTTGTTCATGTTCACTCATGAATAGTTAACTAGTATAGTATAATACTACTACTATTACTAACGATTATAATAATAATAACTAGACCAGAACTCACTGGCTCATGTGCTCAAAGGCTAATCTTTATTTTTTGTAGCTTATCTTAATTTATAAACTACAATGTGTAACATTTTTATTTAGTTTGTATCCTCAACAGGATTTCTAAACATTGCAAAAATAAAGATTATTTATTAACCATCACATCAGTGTTTCAGTATAGATAATGAGTTTGGTGAATTGGCTCATCATGGCAAGATACTGCTAAATATAAGTCATGAAAACCTTCCAGAAAATTTAAAAAGACACCTGCCCTCTTAGATTACAGATTGAATAAATGTAAGTGGGACTAGATAAATAAATAAATAAATAAATAAATGAATAAACGATGAATAGAGCATATGGGTATTAGGATTTTGTTTTCCATCCAAATGTGTAATGTGATAATCAGGATCAGGATCACTTTAATGTCATTGAACCAGCGTCCTGGAAAACATAATTTTCTCCAGTAAGCATGTCCAAGAACAGACAGACAACACAACATAAACATAAACATAACAGGATGAGGTAGACTGAGGCAGAAGCTGCAGAGCAGCGCAACTTTATAGCTTCAAAAACAGGCGTCCAACAGTAACAGTGCTTTAGTTAGTGTAGCTTTCTGTTTGAGGTTTGAGATATACAGAAAATTCCGTCCCTTTTGACAATGTTGCTCCATTCCATGTAACCTGTTTGAGTTGGCACATGCTCTTTGTGCATGTGGTATGAAAAACATCATAGGGAGTCAAATTCTGCCAATTCTTTTTAAGAAGCAGTTAACATAGACCAACACAATGTCAGCCTCTTGGCATGGGGGCTCCTTCATTTTCTACATTTTCAGTCCAACATCATTTTTAGAACCAGTTGGTTTGCTGTGAAGCTGTACGATACAAAGTCAGAAAACTAACCAGCTGCCAGATTTCCCACTGAATGTTTTTTTGTATGTTAGGATCAACGTTCTTACATCCATCCATTCATTTTCTGAAACGCTAAATCCATGTCAGGGTCGCGAGTGGGCTGGAGCGTATCCTGCTATTATCAGGCAAGAGGCAGGGTACATCGTGGACAGGTCCCCAGTCCATCACAGGAGCTCTCTTCTTACAGGAGGTGTCAAACGGTAAAAAGTTATGAGGTCCAACACCAAATTATGAATCAATAAGGAAAAGTCACATGTAGTGTGTAGTTAGCCTAATTTAAACCAAAATATGATACTATCCTGAATTTGACTAAAAAGCAACTGAAAGCCAAACTTATCGATAAAATGAAAGAACACAGAAGCTGTAGAAGTAAAGGGACAAAGTGTAAAAGCTCATTTATGCTTCCTTCATGTATTAAATGAGTACATCTGTTTCAATTGTCACTGCCCTCATACTTGTAAGCATCTCTTATGCTGCCTTCATGTGGTGTGGGAGAGATGATCCTTTCCAGCTGTGAAGTGGAAATAAGGAGTGCGTTGGGTTCAAGTGCTGCTGTTGTCATCTCTTTCTGCTTGGGCTATGGACTGGTCCTAGTATATCATTGGTGTACACTACAGACCAAATAAAGTCAAGAAAGATAATTGCCTTGACCACACAGTGCCCTACTAAAACTGACCAACAACAGTATTTCTGAAATTCTGTATGCCACAGCATTTTTTCCATCCATCCATCCATACAAACTTACTGACCAACAACAGCAGAAAACGTTTAACAGAGGGCTTGTAATGCCTACTGTAGCACCATGTAGACCATACTTTCATTGCTCTCCGCCATGTTGAAAGGTTAATGTTTAGCTAAGGCATCCTAAAAATCTTCCAGCTTTCCAGTGGAAATGACCACTTGAGAGGGTGTTCATGTGTGTTCATTTTGATGTCGGATTTTGATATTTACCATAAATACGATAGGACATGAAGACAGCATTCTATTGTTAGGGTTGTTAGCCAAAATATATCCACCAGAGGGCAGTACAGAGTTCAGAGTTCAGTTTAAGTCAGTTTCAGACATGCACAGCAAACATGACTTTGGTGAAGATCATGATGTATCGTTCTCAGAAAGAAACATAAAAAAAGCCAGTGCAGTGGCCTGTGCCATAGACACATCTAGACGCCACATCCACATGCTTCAACAATAGGAGACAAAGCTCATTACTACTCACTTTCTATAGTTACAACAGTCACCATACCAGCAGTATAATACCCATCAATGATCCAACATTTAAGATTAGGTAAAATACTTCATACCTCATCTGTTATCTGTCCTCCAAATGTCACCCATGTACCTGGAGGGGACACAGAGAAAGAAAGAGACATATCATCATCAGGCAACATTTCTTTCCTGTCAGTCCTTTCTGTCAGAGTCTCTGTTTGTATGTGTTTGACACCCTGAAGTAAACAAAACTAATCCCCGGGCTGCACCACCAGTTGAAGGGAGCTGTTAAGCTCCCAAGAGAAAAATCTGTCCAGTTCGGAGCTGCCTCTGAGTACGGAGGGATCACCTTGTGTGAGTGCCTGTTAGCACTTTGTTTTTACTGACAGCTGTTTCTGTTGCTATGGTCGTGTACAGTATATCCAGAAGATCTTGCCTTATTCACATGTGCATTTGTTTGTGTACGGGCATAATGAGAGCACGTGTGTGTGTGTACACTGGGCAACAAGCTGGTGAATGCCCTGTGAGTGATGCTGATAAGCCCGACAGAAGGCTGAGCCATCCATCCAGAGACACTAAATCCTCTGCACGCTTCCTCGGTGAAAATGAATGCTGCTTTGCTGTTGAAAAACATGCCTGTCATTCAGACTGTCAAAACTGTTTAATCTAAATCTTGCAAATCCTGACTGAGATTGAAATGTTCGTTTTAACTTTTTAATTGGAGGAGGAGCAAAGTGTATTTATGTATTGAGAAGAAATTTAAACGCAAAGTAGAATTTGATATGTAAGAATGTGGAGCTGTTTATCTATATCAAACCGTGTCCCTGCCAGTCGCTGCTCACAGATTGAATTTCCCTGACTTTGAGTACAATGACGCATGTGCTTGCTCCTAAGCTACAATAAATCTGACTAAAAACTAAGGATACATTCATGCCAGGACGGTCCAGGGAACTCGGTTCAATTCGGCAGTGAATTGAGAAAATGTTTGTGCCTTCATGTGTCCCATGATCAGGTGACGCAGTTACAATAGCTGCCCACTAGGGAGTGAGACGAACTGAAACAACCTGACTAACAAGAAAGAAGAAGATAATCCACCTCACTGATTGGCCAGGACCAAAAATGACTCCTTCACCTCAAGTAAACAATGGCCCAATCCCAAACCGCCCCCAACACACTACCCCTACGCACTAACCCTCCGTTTGCGCGTTCTCGCGGAGGCTCCGCCATACTAAGGGCTGTCTCAAACCGCGAAGGGTGTAGGGCGAGTGGACTGTTCAGCCCTCAGATAGCGAGCCTGCATCGATGCAGACTTTCCAGCCGGTGCAACGGCTAAACGGAGG
>JAVQJG010068237.1:0-17676 GCA_036024015.1 Craterocephalus amniculus | reverse complement strand
TCTGATCTTAAAGGTAGAGAGTGTGTCTGCCTCACGAACCAAAGCTGGGAGCTGGTTCCATAAGAGAGGAGCCTGATAGCTAAAGGCTCTGCCTCCCAGTCGACTCTTAGAGACTCTGGGAACAACCAGTAGACCTCCAGTCTGAGCTGCAAGTGTTCTCTAATCCTGCGTTCACACCAAGTGGGAGTAAAAATATTTGTGCAAATGAATTACATGTTAAGTCAATGTATAGACCCGAATTGATGCTTGTTTGCTTGGGGCGGCGCGTTTGAGGCGAACTTGCAGCGCGGAAAGCCCCAGTCGCCCGTCCAACTCGTGCGAGTAGAGCATCCAGCGCCCATCCAACTCGCGCGAGTAGAGCATCCTACGATTTTGACGCTTGAACAATCGGGAAAATCAATAGTGTGTGTGTGGGCATCCGTGTCTGTATGATACCACGGATATGTCCTATGAAAACAGGAACAAGAGGGAGCTGGCTTGGAGGAAAGTAAGTGAGGAGACTCTGAAGTAGCCCTGGAAGCGGCCGTCATCCAGATGTAGCCTAGCTAACTCCTGGATGGTGAAATGCATCCAGCTCCGAGCGCCTCTGAAGGATCTGGTGGACCAAAACACTTAAAAAGCAGGTACAATGCTGCAACTCTCTCATAATAACCACGCTCATCCAAGTTCTTTGTTGACTGAAATGACAAGCAAGCCTTTCCACTCCAGAAAGTTATTTTTGACAGGCCAATGAAGCGAATAAATATGCTCCCTTCGCGAGAATAATACACTCCATTTGCACGAATAATTTGCCCAAATCAAGCGAATAAACATCCAGGTTTCGCACGTTGAAATACAGGCGCGAACGCGAATGGTAGCGCTTGGTGTGAACGCAGGGTAAGGAACAAAAGGAACTATAAGATCTGTGATATACACTGGAGCTTGCTTGTGGAGAGCTTTAAGAAAAAGGATTTTAAACTCTATCTTGGATCTAACAGGAAGCCAATGGAGAGAAGCTAGAGACTTTTCAGAGCATATTTAGGACAGCCAACCAGTAAGAAATTACAATAGTCTAGCCTGGAAGTGACAAAGGCATAGACTAGTTTTTCTGCATCACTCTGAGAGAGGATGTCCCTAATTTTGGCAATATTATGCAGGTGGAAAAAGGCGGTTCTAGAAACCTGTTTGATTAAAAAATAACTCCAAGGTTCCTCACTGTAGTACTAGAGGCCAAGTTAATACCATCCAGAGTATTTATGTGTCACGGGGCAGAAGTGGACAGGACTCGTGCATGTTTTTGTTTACAGTTTAGTTTTCTTATCGCATGGATTTTAGTGTGGTTTTAGCCTGATCACTTCTAGCCACTGATGGACCCAAATTGTCTGCACCTGAGCATCAAACAAGGCAGGAGGATGTTGCTGTTGTAGCCAATCGTTGGCCGCAGAGGGAGGAGGCCGGCTGGAAACTGGAATTAAAAGGGCCGAGCTGTAGAGACTGGGGGGAAGCCAAACGGGGACGGACCGGGCAACAAGCAGGAGCCTGAACAGGAGACGGGTGGAGACGCTTAAGGGAGCTTGGCGTACAAATCAGTAAGGAACGTGGAACCGCTGCAGATGACCAAAGAACCGGTGTCGGATGTGAAGTACACTAGAGGCAGAGTGGGGAAGCTCTGCCTGGTGTGTGAGTATTGAACTGACACTTGGTACACCCAAGGCATTGAGCCTGGAAGCTGATGCTGTTCTGAAGGCATTATACTGGCGGAAGTTTCTTCTGTATTGCAGGCCTACAGCCAGAAGAGAATTAAGCAGCGGTGACGAAGTGCTGGGACTGTGACGCCACCCCGGACTCCACCCGTGGCCGATTATCCCCCGTTTGGTTTTACTTATTTTTAAGGTTTTGCTCCCTGGGACTTTAACCTTTTTTTTAGATATATTTTTACTTGGTGTTTAAATAAACACTGTTAAATTTTATTGTGGGTTTCCTCTGTTCACTGGAGCTGCTCTCCCCCGATTTTAAACCAAGGTTGAACCCGGTTCTTTTGAAAGCCTAGTTTTATTACTGGTTCACCTGACACATCTACTTAGCTATTGTAGGCCGGAAGCTAAATATGAAGACAACCAAACAACTAAGACCCAAAGCTGAGGGCTGATGTCTTAACTATCATACAAGCACAGAGATGTTGGAGTTCACCTTCAGTCCCAGGTCCAGCTCCTTCAGTGAACGACGGATCTCACAAATGAGCATGTTCATGCGCTCACATTCCTGGAAGCAGACTAGGATGTACGGCGACCGTTCGGCTGTTTTGGAGGTGATGTCGGCCATATTGTACTCCTCTGGCAGTTTTTCCAGAACTTCATCTAAAATAGATTTCACCTGCAGATGAGTTGTGTGAATAACTAGTCAGAGCTGGGGATGGAAAGGCATCATATGGTTTACAGAGATTACTCTCCAGCTTGTCTCTGAACTGATAAGTCCTGACAATAAATGGATGGTCAGTCAAGATTTTCTTTCATGTTTGACTTATGGTTCATTGCTGAATACGATAAAAGTCAAAACTGTTCATAAACACGTGACTGGATTGTATGTTTGGCTACCTTCTCCTCCAGTGTCTGCGAAGCACCTTCCCCCATCACAGCATCGGGAGACTGCAGCTCCAGCAGAGTGTGAAATAGGTTATCTGACGTCACTGTCAGGAACTCTATCTCTGCATTGGGGTGCAAGCCATAATGCACGGGGCTTTCATGTGGCAGCATCTCATCGATGAAATCATGGTAACCCTGACATGCAACAAATCACATTTAGTTATTACAGCTATTCAGTCTATTTAAGGTGCAGACTACCCTTATGGGATACCAGTTGTACAGGTTACTGCAGCTGACTGACAAAAATATTTGTCAACTTTGTTTTCATATTACAAGGTAATACTTGTTAAAAACATTTGCTTCAGCTTACCTGGTAGTCCAGGTTGGAGGGCACAACGAACCCAGGAGCCAACGCCAACTTTCGGTCAAACTAAAAATGAGTGAAGCTCGTTATTAGCTTTAGGTACCAAGTCCTGCACAAAACTTTGACTTATTTCCTCTCAGGGGGCCAAATTCCTTAGTGTGGTTCACCTGCAGTATTATTATTTTATGGTTTATTTAGCTTTTTCTGAACATCTCTGGCCTCACCCTGAGAACTGCTTCACACTGGAACTGATTTACAGCCGAAAGACAAGAAAATAATTGAATCTTACCAGCATATACAGTAACATCCAGGTCTTATTTGTCAGGGCACAAATGAGTGTTCTGACACACTAATCATGTCCCTTTGCCTTTTCTTAATGAACACACACGAACCTGGTTGGGCTGCATGTATTCTTCCAGGTACGTTCTGCAGAGCCGTCTGTCCCAGTCATCAGTAATATGTCCTCCATACATGATTTCCCCAAATAGATACCTCAGATCCTCCCATGGGACCTTCATTATCATGATAATTAGATATAATTACTGCTAATGCAATCACCACCTTGACTTACTCCCTCACAACCCACCCCACCTGTGCATTAGCCTCCAGGTAGTTGTAGAGAACATTAACCGATATAGTAAGATCTCCGGTGTTGAATGGATACTTTCTGTTCCAACCCTGAGGACCAAACTTCCTCCTCTCAGCCACACAGGCATGAAAGTAGCACAGAGAGAAGAGGATGGTCTTGAACTCCTGCTCACGGCTACACTGGTCCAAAATATCCTGCAGAGGGGGAAATGAATGAATAATTTTGATGTTAAATAAGACAAAAATACAAAGACAGGAGTCGTATAAGGTAGAAAAACTCACCTGGTCAAAGTTATCCAAAGCAGCATGCAAATTGGCATGCATGCCTGTAGGAGGTTCGTTGGTTATCTTAATAGCATTTTCCAGAATGCCCTGAAAAATACATTAAAGATAAAAAGTCATAAATCTAAACTCAGAGTCCCTGAGTTAATAGAGAAATTCTAATGAGGACAACAGGAAACGTGGTTTTGAGAGGAGGGCTGTGCATGTACATTAATCACAGGCAAACTTCTGGCATGTACGCTGCATCATTACCTGTGGTATAATGTGCTCCTGGGACGTAGATGCCGGCTCAGCGCTCATAAACACTCTGTAGTCTGGATGGCTGTCCTCACAGCAGCGCTCCAGGAGCTTCTCAAGTGGACCAAGCCAGCGAGCGACCAGGTGGATGTTCTGCAGACAAATGACATGTTCATTACAGGGATCTACTAATTCCAGTGTCCAAAATAAAACCTTCTTTTTCAGACCTGTAGTATAACCCAGTGACCCTCTTTGGCAGCCTTTTCCATGGCAATCTCAGCCACAGTTTCTTGTCCCTGACCCAGAGACACGTTGTGAAGCTTTCCAAGGTCTATAGTGAAACCCAACTTCCTCCCTAAGAACACAAGGATTTTTATTCTTAAATATAATGGAAAAACAGTATTTTAAAGGAGAGAACCAATGCACATGCACTCTTGTTTAGAGTCATGTGACCACACTTCTTTGTGAACAGTACCCAGTGACTCCACATCTTTCAGCGGATCTACGCCAGGTGAGAGAATGAAAAACACAGCAGAAGCAGGGCCACTCTCTCGAAAAGATTTAGCAAATTCGGTCTTTCGTCCCTCTGTATACTTCACCCCCAGCTTCTCTTCCACAAAGTTCCTAAAAGATGCCAAAAGGAAAGAGGGATTATTATCAATCAATTTCCATTGTGTAAATGGATTTGATTTGCTACTCCAACTCACTAAAATATATTAAAGAACCCAATAATATGATAAGTAGAAATAAAAAGTAATAAGATATTTTCATAAAGGTGGATAACTGAAGAGACCTAATATTAACTACTATCATACAAATACATAAATGCACATTATCAAAGTGTTTAAATGCCATTTCATTTTAAAGTCAACAGGCTCTTTTCTATGGAAGACCAAAATTTTCATGATGATCAGTTAATTGTGAAATAAAAATACATATTACTAAATACAATTTCAAATTCAAAAATTCAGTATTAAAAAAAGAAATAAAATTTCCAAAGCATTTTATAATTACAGATTTCAAATGGAATTATTAAATAAGAATTTCTTTTCTCCCTCGCATTTTCAAATCCCTTTTCCAAATGCGTTTCCTAAATGCTTTACTGAAATCTAAATTCAACCAATCACAAATGCTCTGGGTGGTACTTCAGCTCCCTCATTGGTCAGAGAGCAACTAATGGGTCTGAACAGCTAGCTAATCGCGTTGACAGTACAGATCCTATTGCAAAGCACTAAAAAGGAGAAAGCTGTAGGATGGGTGAAACACCCCTACAGCATCCAGAAGATGCGTTTCTGTTCATATCTCATGTATTTTCCGTTTTTTTACTTTGCCATATTGAGAAAAAAATGCAAGTCTGACTGTCTGACCAATGTGGAGCGGCTGTGACGGGTTTAATGTTGTTTTCAGTGCTAGAGGCCCAAAAAGGTAGTAAAGCTAGAATATGCATTTGCAAAAAGGATTTGAAAATGTGAGAGGAAAATGGAAACAGAAATAACTTTTTAAATGTATGATATGTACAGGTATTTCTGACCAAATGTATGAATTTTGTCATTTAGTTGTTTAGAAAAATCACTGGATTTAATAATAAATTAATGAAAACAATACGTAATCCCTATTCAATAATTCAATTTTAAATGTGCAATTATATAATACTTACTAAAATTTTATTTCTTTTGATTCTTATTTGTTGAATTTCAAATTATATAGTAATTCATTTTCTTTTTTCACAATTGATTAATCAGCATGAAAATGCTGTATTACTTATTTTTCGATGCCTCTCCTGGTCCTCTATACTTTTCCACTTTATCAACAGATCACCAAACAATATCTGAACAATCAGAAGGTAATCCCCATGTTAGAGCCTTCATTACCTAAGTGCATAAGTCATGCGGTCTGGTCTCAAGGCTCTCATCATGATCAGCTTCTGCAGGGCACTTTTTCCCTTCCACTCCTGAGGAAACTTCTCCTTCTCCGGGCACTCTGACTCAACAAGTTTCTTCCAGCGCTTTGGCGATCCTTCGATGTCTCGGTCCAGACCACGGAACTCATCAGTAAAACTCATCACCTGGACACAAACAGGCAGCAGCAGCGGGCGATTTGAGCTGCAACTTGTCAGCGAAAAGAAATCCTGTGATTCCATGTATGTGCTTGTGGACCTTGATGGCGCTCCACGCCGAGTTGGAAAGGAAGTCAAGGGGGCTGACATAGCTGTGGTCAATGTTGAAGCGCAGAAGGAAGTCCAGCTCTCGCAGGTCTATCTCTTTGCTCATCAGGAGGAGCTGAAAGAAGGAGAATGTAAGAGAGAAAAATAAATCTTTCCTCAATACCAGCACACACCCATACACACCTGGAAGGCCAGCTGTGCTGTAAAGGTGAGCTTGTCCCTCTCAAACAGTCCCCTGCTGATGTAGTTGAAGGTGGAATACGTCACACAGTCTATCAGAGTGTTTACTCTGCTTTTTACGTCCTCACAAGCCTCTGCCATCTCCACAGCCTTATGGAAAACAACATTAAAGGCCTGAAAAACAAGAGGATGAAGTAACTGCAGGATTATTTTATTATGTGTGGATTAGTTGTCACTTTACAAGTTTTCCATTTAGCTATATATCTCATTTTCCTCCTGCAGATCCTACCATCTGGTCCTCAATACAAGTGATAAAACATTATCCTGCGATGGATAACATCCAATTTGTGGTATCAAGTTTCAGCTTGTTATTTTCTAAGCCAGTCAGCTGCCGTCCCTCCCCTGTGCTCACCTTCAGGCTGAACTGGTACACGGGGTTGATCTTGTTGAGATCATTCATGATGAAATAGAGGAGAGAAGCTCTGACGGCAACAGGACGATAGTGTTCTCGCGCTTCATTAATCTTGACTTCATTAACTTTTGCCTCCAGAACCTAGAAGCACAAGGGTTTACAAGAAATAAGTGCACAGAAGCAGAGGATATAACAAAAAAAGGATGGAGAATTATAGACGGACAGTTCAGCTTTATCCACTTTCACAACTAAACATTTACCCGTTTACCTTCATCTCAATCTCTGCAGCAGTGTGCTTGGTGGTCTCAAGTTTCTCCACCAGTACGTTGTCCCCGAGGAAGTTGCTCTCTGCAGCGGACAGCCTGGTTAGCAGCTCGTCTTCAAGAAGCTTCAGCTCGATCTTAAACATGTTCTGCTGCTTTGTCAGGTCACTCTGCAGAGAGATTATGCTGATTAGACCATTTCAAACGGCCCAAACTCAGTTTATTTTAAACATGATACTCACCGGTACAAAAGTGAAGAGAGAACTACAGAAAAAACTCACAACTTTTGCAACCCACCTTTAGGTGCTCAAGGTCTGGTCTCTCCTGGTTCACCACCTGAGCCAGGAGCTGGTCCTCCAGCCCGTCCCTGGTCACTGTGAAGTTAATGAGGGTGGTCTGGGCTTGAATCTCCGGCTTGTAGTGAGGATTGGCCAACTTAGTGTGGAGAATCAGTCTGAAGCCCGGATGGAAGAAACACTCTTTGTCCCCAACCTTTATGCAGCTGATGCAGGAAAGAAGAACAGAGCATGAAGAAGACAACAAAGCAAAACTAACATGAATAGTTGCTCATCAAAAAGGATCACCTGCCCTTCTTGATTGTGTGTCGCCCCAGCAGAGGATCGATGACAGGGTCAATAGTCTCCTCCAGGTTCTCGATGAGCACAGTGTCTCCTGCCACCACGGCTTGTTCAATAACATCTACATATCTGGCAAATAGACGGATAAATATGCAGCAGAAAATAGTTAATCGCAGTAATTGTGTTAAAAAATGACATCTTCACCACCTGCACTTCCTCCCCTTGAAAAGCTTCGTCACTGAAATATCTGCTTTTAGCTTTTCTACGGGCCTAAATTGAAGGCACTTGCGAGCACTCCAGAATAGTACAAACGGAGACACTCACCCTTTCTGCCCAAGACTGACAACCTTGAGGCTGTTACCATAGCGACTCTTGATCCACTTGATACCCTGTAACTGAGGGTCAATGAGGAGAGGCCAACGCTCACCTGCAACAATAGACACACATCCAGGAAGTCTGTCGCAAAGAAAACAGCCCTTTCTACTGAATGTTGGACATAAGAATTAAAACGTCTTCCTACAGTTAATGAGAATGGTCGCGTTCTGAGTGGACATTTTATCTCCCGGTAAGCCTTCGTTGTTCCACTCGGCTACTGTTGCATCATCAGTTAACATTGACACTGGATCCAAGCCCGATGTCATGGGAATCGGCACCTGATGAAAAATATGCAGAGATCCATATCCACGCAGGGAATGATTACAGATTAATGTAAGGAGGATATTTTCTAACCTTTTGGCTGCGCAGGAAGGGCATCCAGAGGTTGTCCAGCAGCTCCCTCCTGTACTTCTTGGAGAAAGAGCCGGCATAAGAAATGAAGGCTGCAGTAAGGAGGAGGTCGCCACAGAGAGTTTCCTCCTGCTCGTGGTACTGAGCCACTGAATGGGCCCAGCGCACGTTCTCACTCTGAAAGAGACGTGCATGTTGTTGCTTTGGGTTTGCGTATGAACCGCCTTTGAACACTTCACCTGATTCTCCACTCATGTAGACCCACCTCTAACCCCTTGACCAGCCGGTTGGCTAACTCTATTGTTTTGTTAGTGCAGTTGACTTCTTCCTGAAAGCGAAGCTTCTCTGCTGTGGCTTTTTCAAACGCTATTGTTAATGTTTCCAAACTGCTATCCAGCTCCTAAAGGAGAGAGGAGTTACTGTAGCAGAAAAAAGCATTTCTTACAAATATCACTGTTCAAACTTTATGCAATTACTGTGATCAAATAAAACAATTGACCTGCATCTTAAAGTTTTTCTTTTTGTTGTTAGAAGGCATCTAATAAATGATACAATATCTTATGCTTAAAGAAGCTAACCAAGCATTTAGTTAAAAGAAGGCCTTTTTACCGATGCATTTCAAATTAGGACTGATTATTGGCGATTTGTGTAAATGATCAACAAAAACGTCTTTATTTTTTACTGATGACACCCAGACAATGCGTGAAAAGGGCTATGGAGACGTTTCTACAAGGAAGGTGATAGAGTAAAGATGAAAAGTTGGCCTGTAAAAGTCCTGAAATCGACAGCATAAACATTAGAAAAACCCATCTGCATCCCATCTTTGCACGTTACTCACACATATATGAAATCACATCATATAGACTCACTGCAAGCTTTTTCCTTATGGCCTCCAGTTTCTCAGCAGCTTCAGCCAAATCTGCGTTTGCCTGAGACAGGCACATCCTCTTCATCTCCACCTCACACATTACCTGGACACATGTGCAAACACACACTCATCGGAGACGAAATTACAAAACATCCTTTAACCTTCAGTCAGTGATTTAGACTCACGAGATATCAAATGAAACAGTCAATACTTTTTATATTAAATCAATAAAATATTATGAACCCTTTATAATCCAAATTTCGTAAAGACAGAAAATGAAAGATACACTTACGAAAATCTATCCAATGCAGCAGATGTTTTGGGAGAAAAAAAAAACCTGTCAAATGAGAACAAAAGCAGAGACCCCCTCAGGGGAGAAGTGATTTCATATGACAGCTCATGGTTACCTCGTGGAAGCGAATGATGTTGATGACCCAGGCACAGAGGCCTGCAGCAGCGGAGGATTTCTGCCGCACAAAGTCAGGGTTGAACTCCGGGTCACTCAGGTACTCGTCTCTCACACACCTCACCGTGGCCTCGGGGATGTGCTCTTTGTCAAAATTCACCAGAGCCTGCAGGAAGTCATCCACCTGGGCATTCATATGCATTAGACAAACCTCTGTCAGATTTCAATATTCAAACATTCACACCTTTAAAGAATATTTCTGGACTCTAAAACATTTAAATCAACTCTCCTCTTTTAGGATGATGCTGCTGAGATGAAACAAACTTATATAAGAGGGCACAGAGTGACTCATGCAGACAACCTTGCTGTAAAATACCACCTTGCTCATAACCATCTTGGAGGCCTTCCAGCTCCGATCTTTGGGGATTCGGCCTTGGGGAGACAGCAGCACCAGAACAGCAGCTGAAACGTTGGTGACAATGGCTGGAGGGTTGGGAAAAGTCCTCAGCTCTGTCAGGTTCAACTGGATTACACCGACACAACAGCACACACATAATTTTATTTCTTTTTTTTCCCCAGGGGCTGGATCGGAGACAACGTTGTATGTTTTTCTCCTACTTACAATAAATGAAATAAAACAATTCAAATGTGTGACGCAGACCAACTTATATAATGGTGAAAGCACATTACCCTGTTTAGTGTATTTAGGGCTGTATTGGCTGCCTGCAGGGCAGGTTCAGCCTTGGCCAAATCCTCCTCAGTCTCTTGCTGCTGTTTAGTCACTTTAGCTTGAATAGCTGCCACCTGAGCAATCACAAAAACACCCAAAATGTGTCAAATTGTTCACTCTAGATGTTTAATTGCAAGCTTGACTAATTCTTACTTCTCTTCTGTGTAATTTCTCTTATTGACGTAGTGATTCAAGAGGTCCGGGAATCCCCAACTCTTACCCTTTGCTCCTCGGCGTCAGCTACAGCTCTCTCCTGATTGAGCTTGTCTGTCTGTTGTCCTATTTTAGCAATGAGAGCCTCGATATCAGTGTTCCTCTGCCACAGCTCCACTTCCTGCACTGCTAGCTTGGCTTTGAGATCCTCCACCTGAAAGAGCAGACAAAGACGGCTAAGAGACAGCACATTTTGACGCATATTGCTGCCTTGTGGTGCGAATTTCCGAACCTGTGATGCAGTATTCAGCAGTTTCTGTAGCCCATTCTCTAATCTGTCCGTCTTCTGGGTCAGCTCTGTGCGCTTTTTCCCCAGCATTTTGTCATACAGCTTCATGAACTCAAGGAAACTCTTCGGAGTAGTGTAGTTAAAGTGCTTCTCATTCTGCTGGTACTTGACACTCACCTTTAACAAATTGCGCACTAAATCATGCCAAAGAAGAAAGTAGAAGCGGTTATCATTCACAGTGCTTTGCTGTAGCTCTCACCTCATTAACGCTCGTGTGGCCGTAGGAGATGAACTCGCTGATAGATGCCCTCACGCTGGGCTGCGCAGCAAAAATACACACAAAGATAGATGGAGCTGATCATGTAGAATGACAGGGCAAGTATATTTATCCTGAAGTTATTAATGGAAACACATTTTAATTGAGTAATGTACCTAATGACATATGAATGTTGCTTTATGTGTTCATATTTCTGAATATTATTAGGAGTATGTTTCTATTAGACCCATGAGCTTGTAACACAGTAAAGTTGCATCACAGCAAATGTTACACTTTTCTACACGTATTTATTTTTTTAAAATTCCTTCTAAAGAGAGAGGTTCTTATATTTGCTCTAAAGTCAAATGAATACAAAGTGAAGTAGTTCTTACCTCCAGCCCGGGTATCTTCTCTATAAATGTTGAGCTGACAGACTGCAGAGCAAGCTGAGGCCAGGGATGAAACCAGTCAATGGCCGTACAGTTAACCAGGGCCGGAAATTTGCGTGCGCGTGTGCGCAACGTGAATCCGACTGGTGAGAAGCATAAAACGACCTGGTGGAAAGCAGAGGAGAGGAGGTGAGATGAAAAGCAGCACGCAAAGAAACATGAATGTGCTAAAACGACTGATAATGTTTCCCACCTTGAGCTGTCTTCGTATTCTCTCAATGAAGAAGCCCCAGCAGTTGTCCCTGCTATCTATGAGGCCTAATCCCCTCAGCTCCATTCGGATGGATGTTACAATCATATCCACTTCTTCATCACTGAACAAGTCAGGTATATCCCCTAGAAACACAATATGTACGGAGGATGTTCATTGTCTTACAGCCAGTCCGCACCCAGAACTGTACCTTTTCTGCTTTCTGTGCAATAAATTGAACAAAGCTCTGGAAATGTATATAGCTGATGAAGTTTTAGTGGATCTTTCACAGTATATGCAGCAAAAAAATTACTTCTCCGACATTACATGATTACATTTTACACACATCAGTTGAAATCCTCACAACACTCACACAGCATAGACAAACCTGAGGCTAGCATATCATTAATGAGCACCAGGAAGCACTCATCTGGAATCTGGGCGTCCGTATGAAGGAATACAGTCCCAATGTTCTTTACTCCCACCTTTATGTACAGTGCAGCTATATCACTCTGCAGAACAAGAAAGTATTTAAAGTTGGAAAGAGAGAAAATCAGTGTCATTGTTACAATATCTGATTAGATGTGAGGAATTCTCAATCCCTACAGGGTTGACCTTATGTTTCGGTAGCTTACTTTGAGGTCATTGATGCCGTATCCTTTTCGGAGCGTGATCTGGAAAACTTCCAGCGAGCTGAGGAAGGCAGCTAGTCGACAGAGACTCTGTTTCCCACTTCCCCCGACCCCCACCAGCAGGGCGTTACCATAAGGGGCCTCCAGGATGCGACTGATCCGACATCTGAACATTTATACCAGAATGGTTCGTTTATTTGAGGTTTAAGTTAAGCTAATCTCTGCAAATTCTTCTTTGTGCATGTTAGTATGTGTTTGTGGTCCTTATGCAGATGTCTGGATGTGTTTCTTACACATGCTGGATCGCTTCTTCGAACAGCACCAGATCCATGACGGCATGGAGCTCGTTATAATGCTCCAGAGCATCAGCCAGTGTTTTCTGGAGCTTCTCCCAATCTGAAGCCTGACATGATGGTCAAATAAAGAGATGAACTTTGTTCTTAAAAACTCTTTTATGTACTTATATCCAGACATGCAAACATTTTAAATCAGTTTGCTAAAAATGACAAATTAATCTATATGCATTTTGAGACAGAACAGCAAAATTGAAATGATAAGGTCCTAAACCTGTGAAAATGAAATTGATTTAAATGATGAACCATAAATCTGACCCAGTTTTACCACCTCTCTAAATAAAGAATGAATAGATTCTAGCAAGTAGCAACAAAAGAAACTCTGATGTAATGCATGACTGTGTGCTCGTCAAACCTGATGATAGCGTGGCTCTCCAACACCCTGAGCAAAGTGACAGTATACCAAAGGCTGGTGGATAAATATGGACTCGTCTATTCCCTGCAGCAAATGGGCAGAAGCAGGGACAACAAACCAGACAACACAGAACATGGTGATGTTAAACCGTCCTTAAATGACTTGAAAAGCACACTGAGATGCTGCCTTGATTAAATTGGAACATTTGTTGCCCAATATTTTTCATATCGTTTTAAAATCTTATATAAGTGCTTTCCCCTTTTGTACCTCAAAGTATCTTTTGCCCGTATCCACCAAGATTTTGTTGAAGAGTTCCACATCCTTCTCCTCCATCAGTTTGTCCGAGTACACCCGGGAACTCTCATGGAGCCACAGGTGAACCAAGTCCATAGGGTATCGGATACTCTCTGGCAGAGCAAACAATATACCCTACAGATCAGGAAATCAGTAAATAAATAACCACGAGGTGGGATTCTCATTGAAAAAAAGGAGACAAACAGTAGCAATTCATTTTGAGTTCAATTTTCAATTCAGATGACTGCGATTATTATTTATAACCTGGAATATGTTGGAGAGGTCTCGTAGGTTGAAGATGTAGTGGAAGCGTATGGCTGTTGGAAGGAAGTTCTGGCTGATCTTTTGGTGCAGACAAATGGCTGCCTGGGTGGGCCAAACAAAAATATTATCACAGAGAGCAAACAGAAGGGCAATGCTTGCATGTTATTGAAAAATTAGCAAGTTAGTTTTTAAAGCAGACAAAGGCGTCTCTGATCCTGTAGATATACCTGCATGAGAGTTCCCACTGAGCGAGACACCCCGTAGCTGAAACCCCCCTGAAGGAAGTGAACTGACAGGATGCTAGAGAAGATCGTGGCTAATGCATCAGCACTTGGGAAATGTACTGCAAACACTGAGAAATGCCTCTGAAACAGAGATGGGAGAATAAAATACATTTAAACTATGTTCAGTATGTCTTCCACAATCATTATTAGGTGTGGATTCAAACCCACTATTCTAAATGTTGAGGGTAACAAGGTTTGCTTGTGATCATGCCTGGCTGTACCTGCAGTCTGGGGTTGATGGAGAAGCTTCCAGCTGTTGGGTTCATACAGGTGATGTACTGGCAATTATGGATTTCCTTCAATACAAGCCTTTGTCTGTCGTACCTAAAAGGTTTCAGTATTTAGATTCGACTTAACCTAAAATTCTGTTTCATGTTTTCTGGACAGTGTTTGTGTAGCTTTACATTTTAACAGCAGCAGGTGTGTGTAGGTCTCACCAGTCTTACCAGTGGCTGTAGTCAAGGTGCTGCCGTACGAGGGTGTGTGGCTGGACGGTCCCATAAACATCCACCTCAGGCATGTTGAGGTCATCTATGAAGTAGATGAGCCTCTTGCCAGTAGGAGGAGCAAATTTACGACCAGCTTTCTTCTCTAAAGGTTTCTCCAGAACACCTGGGGTTTGTATAAAGGATGCCACAGCGTTCAGTGTAAAGTACTTGGTAACAACACAATGTATTTATCCCAGTTTATGTCAGACTTCAGACAGGAAAAGAAAATTAAAGAATGCTGGAATAAATTACCTTTGAAGTTTAGAATAAAGGTTTTAGCTGTTCACTAAACATGATCATGAAAATAGAAACAATATTTAGAAAAGATTCTCAGTGTAGTATGGAGAGATTTGGATTAGATAAAACGATATGGGGATCAACAGATGAGGCTGAGACATTACAAATACACTCGAAAAAACAAGACAATCACTGTGCTGGTTCTTACGCTGCAGCATGGCCGATGTGGTGTAATAGTTGAAAGGTACTTTTGCCACCATGTAGTCCTCCTTCAGCTTGGCTACTTTATCGGACACCAGGATGGTCTTCCCTACTCCTGCGTTACCCACTAACATGATCGGTTTTCCTCTCTGGAGCAGCAGGTCAATGAAGTATGTTAGACATATGGTCTCTGGGGTGTGCACCAGCACAGTCTGAAACACATGTAGCATGACTTGACTGAGAGATCTTCCTCAATAGTTTCTTCCTGTTCTACACAACCAAGTATATTTTGAAAGCACCATCACACACCTGCAATGGGACATCAGGCTCCAGCTCAAACGGTACCATCTTCTCACTCCACGGCGTAAATTTTTTTGTCTCCGAGTCAATGAAATAGTCGAAGACGGTGCCCTGTGAGGGAAACTTCACCGCTCTCATCTCCTTAGACCACCAGCGACTGAACTCAGCACGGTGGTCATACAGCTGCAACGGCAACACAATATCAACAAATGATTTAATAATATGTCTTATATGGGTGTGGTCTGTGCAAAATACAAACATTAGTCTCCACATACATGATCCTGAAAGAGAGCGCCTCCAAAAGCCCAGACGCAGGCGAAGACAAAATAAATCTCGTAAAGTTCTCGAGGAGAGTCAGCAGGGGTGTTTTCCTCTGTCAGGAGGCAGTCCAGCAAGGAGCACAGTGTCTGGTTGGGTTATATGTACAGATGCTACACTTGATTCAACAACAGAAAAAAAGCTGTTTCTGTGGATTCGAACAACACGCATAAGGCCACACCTGAACCATGCTGTTCTCAGGAATGGGAGTGATGGTTTTCAGGTTGCAGCGAACTTGCTCCAAACAGCACGGCACGTACTTATCAAACAAAATGGTGAGGTTGGCTCGCTCTGACTGAGCGTGTCGGGTGTCTATCCAGCTCGTCACATAACTGAGGATGCAGCACAGAAACGTTTCAGCGTCAAATTATGGAAACAGTTAATCAGCATCTGCATTTTAATTTACGCCTTAGTGTGTCTTACGAGCTCCAGCCGAGGTCCTGTGGGTTGACGTAGAGTATTCCTGCCCTGGACACTGTAGCTGGAGTAGCAGCCCTGAGATGAGAGATCTCAAAGAGCAAACGCATGGAAGACGACAAGCTGATCCTTTCATTGCTGGCAAGAGTCAGAACCTGCAAAGAGTGGAAAAACTCTGTAGATGGAGTTCAAGCCAAGGCCTGAATATGCACTTTAAAAGCATCCAGTTGATGATCGACACTGAACAATTAAACATATGCTCCCATGCTTGTTTGGGTGGTTAACGTAAATACTACAGCAACAACATGCAACACAACCCAGTAATAGGATAACAGAGAGCAGAGAGAGAACTCTCACTTTATTGTCATCCATAACTGTGTTCAGAGACTCAATCCACATGGGGTCAATATCACCATCCAGAACAATCCATTTGGGCCCATCATGGGTCACTGAGGTCAACTCTCTCATGGTGGAGGAGAACAGACCTTGGGTAAGGAGTAAAACATATACTGATATGTCAACATTTTCTTTATATTGTTCCTGCAACACATATACAGCACAACAACAATAACACATAATGACACAAGAAAGTGAGGCGATAATGGAGTAATGGTGCTGATGCTGCTCTTGGCCCAATGTCTTCTTACTAAAAGTCTTGAACTGATCATTAAAAACTTTTTTAGACTAGGTCAGATCAGCTCAGTGGTTAAAGTGTTTTTTTTAAATTGTGAGGATGCTTGTTAAGGTCAAATCCCAAAAAAAGACCTGCTACTATTACTGCAACTCCCTTTATCATGGCTTATATCAGTCATCTCCTCAGCTTGCTTACAATGCAGCTGCAGACAACATGATCGTATCACTGCACTTACTGCTCCGCTTATTTTTAGGATACAGTTTGAGCTTCAGTTAGAGTCTTGAGGTTTTCAGCTTCGAGCTTTTTCAGTGGCTGCTTCTAAACTGTGGAACACTTTCCTCCTTCACATCAGAGCTGCTTCGACACTTTCAGGTCAACATTCTTGCTTGTGACCCACTTCTCTGTGCTGGCTTTTGAACTGGTTTTGGAATTTTAAGTTTTTATTCTGGCATTATTATTTAAATGTTTTAATTGTTTTATTTCTATTGCACAGCACTTTGGGCAACTCGGGTTCTTGTAAATATGCTATACACAGATACAAGCTTGAACTTAAACTTGAGATAGCGGTAGAATCAATCCTTGTGGTAATAAATCAGTGCTGAGCTTGAGGCCAAAAATAACTCCCATTTGATAGCAATCCAAAACAATTTCTCATTTATAGCTAATTAAACCCCCTCTAGGTTCCTCGAGCCTCTCACCGTCTTTCCACTCTCTGGTAGCAGGGTGTAAATATCCAAACAGCTCATCTGTGGTAACAGCTTTGGGGTTAATATCATTCCATACTGGCTTCATTTTCATGTTTGCATAGGTCCTGTGGAGGGTCTTCAATATCTGGAAAATAAATAGCAAAGAGATAACCCACAGTTCACAAATATTTATCTTCATAAAAACAGCCTCAGCTACAGTAATGTATTATTCCATGAAAATATAGTCCAGGTAGATCAGGAAGGGTTAGACACACAGTGTTTTGTTTGGAAAGAATAAGTGAGAATTATATTTTATATTCAGCTTTAATGATGTAGCTGTTCTACAGAAGTTTACCTGACTCTTTCCAGTGCCTGGTCCACCTACTACAAACACAGAGTGTCTGACAGCCAGAAGCTCCTCCAACTGGGTCACCTGTCAGCACACAAAAGTTGTTTACACATTATTCAGAGGGATCCAATACATTACTGTAATTCACTATTTAACATAATTTTTTCA
>JAVQJG010068233.1:0-10456 GCA_036024015.1 Craterocephalus amniculus | reverse complement strand
CTATCTATCTATCTATCTATCTATCTATCTATCTATCTATCTATCTATCTATCTATCTATCTATCTATCTATCTATCTATCTATCTAAGCAAAACAAAGCGAGCTATCCAGAAGTCAGTTTGTTAAAACAGGATGTTACTCCACTGGTGCTTAAATATATACATTTGAATCTGACCTCCCCCAGTCCTTTTAAAAAGATAAAAGAAAATCATAGTTTCTAAATTATTGTTTGAAGGAAATGATTGAACATTATAATGTATGTACTAAAGGTAAGTTGACCTCAACATTTGGCAGTGCATTTTTAGGATAGAAATTATTTCTGAGTGGGTACAGAGTGGGTGATATAATTTAGTTGAAAACAGGTTCAGCATCCTATCTTCATTCATGTCTGTAGAAGTGTCTCAACACCAAACAATGCAGATTTCCAACATAATATGATGTGAAAACAGTCTTATTTTATGCAAAGGTGATTGCTTTTATCTATAAACCTATTAAACATGACAATGTAAATTTGCACATTTATGGGTTTCCATCATTGCTCCTATAGTGTTTATTTTGGACACCACTGGGTCGAGGCTACTGTACCAAAAGCAAACAAACAAACAGAGAGTGACTATCTGAGCACAGTGGAGCATTTCACCACTAAATAGACATTGTTCCCTTCAACATTGTAAGCGAGACTAAGGTAAAAGCAGTGAACATTGAATCAACATGTACCAAATTAAAGAAACCTTGAATAAGTATTATCGCCAAAATGAGTTTAATGTAGAAGCGGTCATCATTTATCTTCTCAAATGTATTTATAGGGTTTCCTTCCATGAAATAGATGCATCTAAACATCTAGCTCCAGAAAAGCAACAAATGGGTGAAATGTGGGAAAGTACATGCCTTCTCCCCCAGCTGCTCCTCTCCACTTCAGCTGCTGAAGAGTTTGTCATTCAGCTAAATAAGGTGGACTCAACAGGGAACTCCACACCAGCATCCTCGGGAATGAGAATTGGAGCTCTGGAGGGTTTGTGACTGGCTCCCCAGCAGTAAATAGATTTGCATAGAGCTCTGCATGGGCTCGGGTGGGAGAACTTAAATGCATTTTCTAGAGGCAACGTGCTGAATAACTGATGTAAAATGACCCATCAGCATGTATTAATAGGCCACACCGATAAATTGGCCAATCTTGTTATAAAAGGCAACACCTAATTATAACACAATAATTAATTTCCTTAAAGAAAAGTGCACATATGAAACTCAAAATGAGACTAAGGCTCTTCAAAGCTAATAAAGTTACATCACTTTAGTCACAAAACCATCTTTATGAGGGCTATGCAAGTTGTTTTCTTTCATTTTTCATCTTAATTGCTGGATTGTAAACACACTTGAATAAATCATTATAAACAGCTAATGATTTAATGAATAAACCTACAGCACAGGAAGGCCATGCATTATTAAAGTAGTTGCTTTCATATTATAAGGACAGTAAAGCTCATGGTTTTATTCTTCAACTCAGCTGACTGACCCTAAGATTCATCTTCTGCATTGGATTGCCTGCAGGAAAGCTTGAAACTTCAGTCATTCATTTCTCTCACAGAGTTCAAAGCCTGAGTTAGGGCTGTATATGATTAATCCTGTAAGATGTGTTGTTTTGCATAAGTTGTTATCTTCCAAGCTGTGGCACTGCTTTCTCTCCTTCTCTGTGTTCTGAGGGTATGAGATTGTTTATGTAATATGATAATGCTCCGCTTGTCTCAAACTTCATATGTGTTGCCCTTTGCCCCCAAAGATATGTCATGAACTCAAATATGACTCTCTCTGCAAAACACTACTGAATAAAAATAGAAATTATGATTAAAATAAAAGAAACACTGTCAAAGTTGTAGCAAGATTGATGGAGGCATGAGCAGGGAGACATGTGATCATCAGACCTGGAGTTCAAGTAATATTTGGCATCAATGGATAAAATTTCCCAGTAACAGAGTATACCACATCTTTAACATGGCCCAGGCTCTGTTTTCATGTTTTCAGAAAAGTAACCAGTGGTGACAGACTCTGAAAATGTCACAAGCAAATGAGCTTTAAAGATTTCTGTCTACTAAGGCTTCAGATTTTGAAACCAATTAACAGATTTGCTCCAATTCAGCTACAAGAGTGTTTGTGACTCAGACTCTGATGTCAAGTGATAAGTTCTGGTGCACACTCAAAGTTTGTCCAAAAGGTGTTAGATGGGGAAGCAGGGGTGTAGGGATTTCTGCACTTATTTCATTATAACACTAGTTTCATCACACACACACGGGCAGCAAAGCAAACCCCCCTTTCTGATATTTTAGTTACTTCACACTCAGCTGAGAAATAAGAAGTTGGCCGTCTCCATTGTGCCAAGAAGAACTTGTAGGTTTTTTCTTCTGCATAAATCACATCGTTCTCCTATAAACAGCTTGACATGAAGACAAGGGTAAGGCCGGATTATGCACATATACATTTTAGGCTTTCATGGTTTCGCTTCTCATTTACTTTAAAAGGGGTGACATCTTGCGTTGCCGGATTGAATTCTGGGCCTTTGCTTCGCTTCACTAGCACACCTTGCTGTGGAAAGTTGAAACTTGTTCAGTTTTTAAAAAGAGCAGTGTGGGCACAGTCCAATCAGATCGGCTGACTGATAGCACGTCTTAATTCATGACTGACTGCTGCTGCCGCTCCACATTCCTGGTCCTCCCGCTATCAAGCATCAGCGCACCACACTGGTGTTAATCCTGCCAAAAAGCAAATCCGACATTGTTAATGGTTTACTCGAGATAGCAACAAGTTGAAAGTGTAAGTTGAGCTTTCCGATTTCTAAAAATCAACTTGTTAGCATATCCATAATAGTTTTTTAGGTGTTACAGGATGGGTTATATGATGTGCAAAATTAGCCATAAATACGATGACTGCAGTTCTAAAAAAGGTGAAATCAGACAGAAAAATGTAAAGAAAGGGATGAATAAGTAGTTGCATGCACGATAAGGAACCAATGAAAAGATAAGCTACAAAAACTATCATAGCAGTTCTGGCCAGGCGAGTGGGCATTTGCTGCTGCTGCTGGTGGTGGGTGGAGATGAGAGTTATTTTCATGGCAAAAATATTCAAGATATACAGTTTTCGAAAGCAGACTTCCCATCAGTTCAGCCATTGTTAATTGTAGTGTGTGTGAGAGTGTGAAGTGGATAACAAGACCAATGTGTGAGGAGAAGAGTGAATGACATGACGGATTAGCCAGGTTAGATGTTGATAAATATTGTGGTGAAATGCTCCCTCAGACCTTGTGGCAGGCAGGACGCCCTGCGAGCGGCTTTTCCCCCATTTAATGCGGAATACATGAGATGACTTTTTGACATGAAGAATAATATGCGGTGAAATACAAATAGGTTCACAATCAGAAGGAAGCAGTTCATACTGGAGATGTTGACAAGATAAATGTTTGCTCGTTGGGTTGTAATAATCTGTAATCAGTGCACAGCAAATGTGTTTTCCATCAGACTGTTTTGTAGTGCAGATAGATTTGAAAAATTGCCTTAGGACTGTGATCAAACACTAGAATCACATCATCTCAAACAGCCAGTATTAGGACATTTTGTAAACAGTGTTTATCTGTAATCACTCCTTTTTTTCTGACAAAGAAGACAGAAAAGGGCATCATCCTTTTTTTTTTCTTGAACGCAGGTTGGCATTTAGAGAGGAGGTGACACAGTTCCATTTACACAAATATTGTTGACTTTAGAAACCAAATCTTGGAATAGTTCTGCAAACAAGTGTAGAGATGGGCAGTGTTTTCCCTAGAGTATAGGTGTCCTACTTTTCACAGGACAAAGAGGTTCCTTAAACACTTGGATGTGTATTTGGAGGGGTGATGCTGGATGAGTGAAGTGTTAAATCTAGGAATTAGTTTAATAAACATGAGCTATATATAAGTCAATTCTTTTATTTCAGCCCAGGAACACATTTTGATGGCTTTGTCAGAAAGAGATTTTCAAATGTTTATTTTGTGCCAGAAGGCAAAGCCAGAGTAGGTTGACTCCCAGAGGCTTTGAGTAAACAACAAACATGCGACGGCAGGATATGTGCAAATCAGTGTTTTTACGTGTGAAAATCAACACATTTGTTAACTGGTTTTAGCCACTTGCACAGCCTAACACTTTTAGTCCAGAGGTGTTGCTTTTTTTTGTTGTTGTTCTTCACAAAATATCTGCGGAGGTGGTCCAGGCACAATCATATATGTGACATTTTCACACGGAGGCAATTCAGTTTCAGCCTGGAGTTGAATTCTATTTTTTTTTTTTCATAGTTCTAGGCAGTCTTTATTTTATATCTTTGCTGGGCATTACAAAAATCAATAGACACTCTCTTGGAGCTTGACTGAGTGGACTTCAGGTTTGCCCTTAGTGTGGTGTTTTCTGTGCATTGTGACATCATCTTATTTGCACAAAAATGAATGAAGAAGATGGAAATTAATGACTTAGTAGATGGTTTGTCAAACATATCCAATGAGGTTTAGGATAGAATGTGCTAAATTATTTAAATAATCAAAGGTGACCTTTCATTAAAGACACAACTTTACTTGGTTGAGGGGAGACTTTAATTAATACATTAACTATCTACTTTCTACTATAATGTTCACCCAAACGGAGAGATGGGTGGAATCGAGTCAAATAACTCACTCCCTAAAACTGGTATCCATGAACAGAAGAGTGAATCCATTGTTGAGAAGATTGTATTGATACATCCTGTACTGTTAAACCAAAACTTGTCACAAACACAAAAATAAGGGGACAAATTATGTCTTCTTTAGAGACAACTTATCCTAACCTTTGAACAACATAAAAACCTGGATTAAAAACACAATCTGTGAAAACTTTAGATTGAATAAAACACTAATCTTAAACTGAAAATATGGAAACTAAGAGGCACAAGACTGTTTGTCATTGTGTTGACATCATAGAACTGCCAGTTTTCAGAGCCAGTGTTTATACTCTTTAGTGGACTAAGTTAATTGCTGACATGTACGTCTGTAACAATCATAACATTTCAGCTGATTGTTATGGTTAATTGTTCTATAATTTTATTCGTCTGTTTATGTCCATAAAATGGCATAATTATTTTTTATGTAGATTTAAGATCTTTGACCATCACATTTTAGATTAAAATACAGCAAATTAATATTATTAATACATATAACAGTAGCAAATGCTCCTCTGTGTGAATATGTAGTGAATATAGTGTGTTGGAGAGAGACAGAAGTCACGTTCGCTGTGTGTGTTTTTACCAGATCCTTTCCTGGTTTGGGCATCTGTGTACAATAGCATCTGTAAATCTAGCATAGCCATATATCTGGATTAAAAAGCTTCCCACAAGCACATGGATAAGACAAGAGAAAACTGTGCTCTGGCTTTTCACCGGTGGAGAGTCCAAGGAGCAGCTGAAGTTCTGTTTGTTTTGGTTTGACATGTTGCAGCTCTGTGCATCACCTTTAGTTGTAAAAGGGAGGGCACCCTTATGTTCACAATACGTTTTTGAGCAGTACAACTAGATTATTATTATTTTTTTCATTATGGTGCATACGAACAAATAAATAATTCACCAAGCTTCTTTCACTTAAACAAAGTTCAGCCCTTCTGGAAAATAGCAACTCTAAATTCATAGAATTAATTACAATGTCATGCAATATATACCCTGCTGTATATGATGTGCATTACAATGCCTTTGCTTAAAATGACTTCTTTCTCAGCCAGCAATATTATTAAAATCCTTTTCAGTGCCAATGAACACTGAAGCTGGGAGTCGATTTCAACTGCTCTGAGCTGAACTACTTTAAGTTAAATTTAGCATCTACCCAACCTTAAAAATAGATGCATAATGAAAGCCAGTGTTTCAGCAAGAATCAGAAGGCTTGAACTTTACCTCTTGTCATTTATTTATACAGCAACACAGACCTCTTTCCAGGCATCCATTACTTGGGAGAATGGAGTACATTACATTAATCTGACTAATGAGCTATCACGTTGAATAAATAAATCTACAGGAACAATAATGTATTTTAATAAGAAATGCTAAAGGCTGCTTCTTTGAAAAATTGCCTCTCAAAAGTCTTAGCCTATAGAATAAATCTGATTTCCCCATTTTGTTGAAAAGTGGGGGCTATGTGGAGTTGATTTTAATAATTGATCACCACAAAGTGCTGTGAGAGAGCTTTGCTGATAAGCAAAAGAATAGGTTTTTGTGTTTGAATCACAACATCGTATTGATCCTTTTTGAATAACGCTTAGTGGAAGAGCCTCAGACTTGGGGATTATTTATGGATCCATTCTGACCTTAGCATTTCCCTGGGAGATTGTGTTTAAGGCTATGAAATTGACTGCCAAATCTGCACACATGCATTGGATAAATCTAAGGTGACAGCAATAATCAGAGTGGAAAGATTAGCAGCTCTCAGCTTTATTTTTCTATCCTACTAAGACATACATCATGATCAGCAACAACTAAGGTAGAGTAGTGTCACCTGCAGAGTGCTCGCTCCTAGTTTGCATGGCTTTATAACGTTATTTTCATTTGTCACCTCTGATCCATCTACAGTTATTTGCTTAAAACAGAGACAGCAGATGAACATTTTCGGAGGAATAGCTGATAAATAAAGTCATAATAGCAAACTAATGTAAAATCAAAACTTAAATTTATTTAGAGTGATGTGAGGCCTCTTTCTGAATCCTGATGATCAGTTAAAAATGTTGAATGTGAATGCACAGCCCACAGGAACAATCTCCAAGATTGGGTCCCATTGTGTTCAGAATCATAGCTTTTCCCCAGTCTGTGCTCTTCTGGACAAATATCCTGGAATTTGTTCCTGGAATCTGTTGGAGCCACTTTCCCACTTTTAAGGTGACAGCACTGAGTGATCAAAAAACCACTGACACCACTCCTGCCTTTCCTCATCTTTTCTACTTCATCTTTTGGCATTTGTTATTTTTCAACCATCTTTGGGTTACTAATGCTCAGGGTTGGAACATCTATCCACTTCTGCTTTAAGAGCAGGTGAGATGTGAAATGTTCAGTTTTCAGAGCCTTGTATCAGATCCATGATGCTCCTCATCACTACTTCAGCATGGAACTTATCTTGCTGTTATTTTTTAATTTCCTTTTCTTGCTTCACTTCTCTTTTCACACTATCTGCTGATTTTCGGGCCCAAGTGCCGAGAAACAAAATGGTTTAATGATTTGTTTTATAGAGTGGACTCGTTCTGCCCATTGTGCCAAAGTAAAACGGAGCAGTTTGAGAGAGCAATCAAATGGAAATGGAAATTTGAGTAGCTTAAAGATGAAGCTCATTTTTCTTCAAGAGCTTGTGAGCGTTCTGCCAAAATATGTGATTTTCTTTTTTTTCACAGAGACTGAGGGCACACTGGCTGATGTCCACAGCTCCTTCTGTTACACATCGTTTACACTTTGCTGTGCCTGATGGCTGGGATTACTTTACACAACAGCACTAGTGTTTCTTTGTTGTTTTTCCAAGTGAAAACAAACATATTTCATCCCACGTTTTAATATCTGAGCTTTAACCAAAAGTTTTTTTAAACAAATCAAGGTGTCCTAATGATCCAAGAATCATTTCTTTTCAAAGATTTTGTCGTAGTCAATTAACTGTTCCCCAAATTCTGCCCCCTCTTTTCTCTGGGATCACCTTAGCCAGTTTAATTGTATTGAATGTCTACTGTTGTCTTATATCTTGCTTTGTCTCTCTCATTATTTTCCTTGCTTCCTCAAAGACGGTTCTCCTATGTTTCTTACTGGCATGTGACATGGGACAGTAAAGTGAAATACAGCTGCAATGTGAAAAAAGTTGTGCAGTGTGGTTTCTCAGCCTGGAGATGGTTTGGGGCAACAATGGTTCCAGGAAGGGGAATAATGAAAGCCAGTGAGCCATCAAAAGGAATCAGAAGCACAGTTTTAAGGTCATAAACTTCAGATGTGTCAAAAGAATTCCCATTCATTTCTCAGGTTGAAGTACTGTATAGACACTAAGGTTTAAAGAGTTGAAGTATCCACTCAAGCTTTTTACTCAAGCAAAACTAAAAATACTGGTTTTAAAACTACTTAAAGTTTAAAAGTAAACGTAATGCAAGAGAGAAAAAAAATGATACAAATGACTCAATATAGAACCATAGAACTCAATCCCACCACCCCTGTAAGAATGTTATTCCATCTACATGGACATTTTTGTAATAGGCTACAAATGACTGCTGTGTCTTCTTGACAGTGATACGTACGTGCGATGGATTGCATACTAATCAACAGGGTGTCAGAACAATATATGTTTATATTCCTCATCCAACTACAATCAAACTCATTGGATGGCACAATTGCACTGGATAGGTTTTGAGGTGTTTTTTCTACTTAATGATACGCTGGAATAAATTTGAAGCAATGAGACATATTTTTTATGTAAAGAGTAGAAATAACAGATAATTGCCATAAATTATAAAGGAGTTGAAATGAAAAGTCAGCTGAAAAACGAAATTCTTCCAAAAAGAATTCGCTCTGTTAGGATGTGCAGCGCGCAGAGAGTTCAGGACCCAAACACAGGTTAGCACCAAAGGATTTATTTCTCCAACAAAAAAGAACAAATCCAAGGATTTTGAGGAGACAGTCTAAACCAGATGTATCGAAGAGTGCAAAGAATAAAATATGATGGGGAGCAGGCATGTGGGGAAGTTTGGGGAGACAGCAGGCATCAGAGCTGGAACCAGGCTGGAAGGCTGAAGAACTGGCAACAGGTGGAAGTAGGAAGGCAGGTTTTAAAGAGGCACTGATGAGGCCAGCAGGAGACTGGTGTGGATGATGACACAGGTGAAGGAGATCAGCTCTGACTACCCACTCATCCCTCCACGGCAAGCCTGGCATGCCTGGAAAACAAAAAGCAAAAAACAATCCCTGGCTACCCCAGACCCAATCCTAGGGTCAAATCCTAACATGTTCTTTGTTACTTGACACTTTTGTTGAATTTGCAATTGCTCTTAACACATTAGTGCAAATGTATATATATATTTATATGTACATGTTTGTGTGTGTGTGTGTGTGTGTGTGTATAAGGCCCTAATTTATTAAAAGCTGAAATGTATTTATTATTAAGAGCTGAAATAGTGAACGCAAAATAAATCACCCTGTAAATAATTTGCTCCTGTTGTGTTTCCTTGATTTGTGGGTGATCTATTAAGTTTGAGAGCACAATTGCTAACAGGTGCAAACAGCGTTATTTAAATAAGGATTTAGCATGCACAAATAATCCTCTATGTTGAAGAAGAGCAAGGAAGATGCAAATGGAAAATAAATGGAGACATCCGTATGTGACCAGAAAGCAATATGGGAGGGTATTTGACAAAAATTAATTGAAGTTGGAAAAACAAGAACATCAGATGAGTTAAAAAAGAGATGACAAGATTTTAGATGGAGAACAACAAAAACAAAAAGGGCTAGTAATAAAATCTTGGGAAATAAGACATATGGGGGGGGCGGAAAGAAGAGACTTCTCAGACCAATACTGAGCAGCAGGTACAGTGAACTTTGTGCGAGGAGCAGGTAATATCGGGGTATGACACGCATACCCAGTTGTGGAACAAAGTATGTGAAACATGCTCTGTTTATAACTTCATTCTTGTTATAGACATAATATGAACACATTGCCTTTTGTCAACATTTGTCCAAACAACAGTTATGATTTTAACATCGACAGAAAATATCTGTTTATAGCTAAAAAGATTTAGTTTCAGATGTTCAGTCATCGACACCAACCGGTAATGAGAAAATATTCTGAATCAGACTGATGCGACTCTGAATCCTGCAGCATTTGATCACTGCCTGGCGTCCAGATGCAGCCGTTTGTGTGCATTAAAGCCATTAAAGCCTGCCTTTCAGAAGTGCTAAATATGGGTGCAAACACAGCCGGCGCAATCCGCTTTACATTTACTACATAAATTTGCATCTACTCCTCCCAGTAGTTTGCGACTCTGGCAGAAATGCCCAGACTGCATATTTATGCAAGACAAAAGCACTATATGCATCGCACTGCTATTGTAAAAGTTTTGCAGGCACATTTATGTTTGCAATAGCTTGGTAGATTAGCATGTTTTGGCACTTGTTATCAAGTTTGCACCTGTTTTTTAGAGGTGTAAACCTTTGATAAATCACGGCCAAGAATTTCGGTGGTGTGGTGGTTAGCACTGCGGCCTCACAGTGAGAAGGCCGCGGGTTCGAGTCCCAAGTTGGTCAGGATTCCGGCTGAGGAGGGGTTTGACACTGTGGCCTTCCTGTGTGGAGTTTGCATGTTCTCCCCGTGTACGCGTGGGTTCTCACCGGGTACTCCGGCTTCCTCCCACTGTCCAAAGACATTCTCCCTAGGAGCTAGATTCTCCCTAGGAGTGAGTGTGAGTGTGTGTGTGAG
>JAVQJG010068226.1:0-10052 GCA_036024015.1 Craterocephalus amniculus | reverse complement strand
AAATTCAGCTCACAAAACGAGGACAGGTTTTGTGTAAAAAAAAAAAAAAAGACTTTCAATAATGAATTGCAACAGCATTGGAGCAAGATGCTCAGGGCCCCAACAACTTGTCGATTTGCTAACAGCGAAGCTCATTTGAAACGGAGCTGACAGCTCGCCTCTCATCCCTCGTAGCTTCAAAATTCACCTACGGAAACGCAAAGGACAAGTGGCAGCGTACATTGATGCTGATCTAATAAATTAAACTCAATTATCATGTTGAGCACAACTCCGGTGTTTAGCGAGACTTTGTGCTATACGCAATCCAACAATTATTCATTTTGATGAGCAGGGATTATGAATTAGGCAATTAACACGGTGTCAGGCTGGAGGGGAAAGGGCCTCGCTGCTCACTTTATGAATCCAGGTTTCTCTGGTTTCAAACTTCAGAATGAGTGCAGCTGCAGCTGGTGTCAGGGTTTCAGATGGGGAAGCCCGAAGTTCAGCCAGGCGCTGGGATGACCGGCAAGGCAACGGTCATTTGACCCCATCAAAAACAGAGCGTCGGAGTTAAAGCAGCGATGCTGCATCCTTCCATCTTCCCAGGTTAACCTGATTTAACTCAACACACAACAAATCTGCACACACACACACACACATACACACAGAGATGCTGCCAGCAAGTTAAGTCCCCAGGCGAGAACTGGGGCTGCGGAGAGGGGGAACACATTAGCCTAATAAGGGCCATCTGGTGGCCATTCATTAACTTGACCATCCTTGAAGTCCCCGACCCAAAATGTCATTTTTCACTTTGCAGACGAATCCGGTAGGTGTCAAGATGAACTTGGGCCAAATTACCAAAGATGGAAAATGCGAGGGAAGCGGGAAGACAGGGAGCAGGTGAAGAGGAAGGAGGTGAACTGGTGTAAAAGATGGACTCTGGCCTGGTTTGTGCTCCCACTCCAGGCCAGACAGGGAAGTTCATTAGGAGACTGTGTGCACTGTTTACCAGTCCAAACTGACACTGAATACATTCAATCATTGATTAATTCTTCATGTCATAGCATCTATTTGGACAAGCTTGAAGCATTTGATGTTATAAGTAGCTTTTTTTCATCCCAAAATATGGCAGAAGAGTGAAATGAAAAGCACGTGAAATGCCCTGGAAAGACGATATCTGGCTAAAATGTCCACAAAGACACGGTGGAAATGAGCTTTGCTGCAGGATTAATGAGAAGACAGCATGACCGATACCTTTTGTAGAGCACCTCAGACCTTGACTGACACTCATTTACTGTGAGAAGTGATTTTTAAATGAGTCAACGCTCACACCCTTATGCAACAGGGGGTCTTCATGGGTTTAATCAGGCTGTCTGATTAGATGCCTGCATGGAGAGGCACCTTTCTGTCACATACCAACATGCTCCACAAGGTCATATGCAAATGCTCCCATCTTTTCTCCCCAAATTAAAAGGCTTTCAAGTGGTAATGAGTGATTTGTCTGCTTTGTTTTCTTTCTTTAATCTTTCGTGCTAAGCAGTTAGTTCTTTTTTTTTCTCTACATGCTCCAATAGGAGAAATTTATTTCATATACACTTGTTGCAGTCGATATTCAAGTTGGATTTCTTAACAGCAGGTTGCCCAGCTATAAAGCAAGTCTGTGCCATCCCAGTGCATAGGGAGTGTAACCAAAGTAATGTGTTCAAGCACTTTCCACCTTTGATTTATTTTTCAAGACTGCTGAGGTATGCATGAATGCTCTGTTAGCCTGTTTGCCCTTAAAATGAATAAAAAACTTGCTGCTGACAAAGTTTGGTGAAGGCATTGCATTACACAGAGATAAAATAAGCTTTTTTTAGCCCTGTAAAATGCTCACATATCTAAGTTGACCATTTAAAATGCTTTCCTATAGACCAGATTTTACAAGCTTGATGAAGCCACAAGGCACCGGATAGATTCAAATTGCAGTACCGCTGATGACCACTGGAAGCTGACTTCTCCTGATTAAATTATTTATGAATAGGTATTGAGTCTGAAATATCAATTTTAATGACCAGTAAGATTTCAAGATTCAGTTTGTGTTCACTCATTTACTAAAAAGGTGACTACCGGTTCTACAACAGAGGCTTTGAGAGCCAGCCTTGCACATGTGAAGTTAAACATGTATAACAAAACATTTGCTTCTGCAAACATGTTTCGAGCCATCTAAAGGAAACATGAACACAAGTTATTTTATCTAACACAGCCCATTTAACTGTGATTTCCCTTTGGGGTACTTAAAGTATTTTCCTTTTCTTCATGTGGTTTTGTATAGTTTGGTTTCGTGTTATTTTAATATGAAAAGGCCAAACCAATTGTGATTGGTTCCCATCCTAAGACATGTGCTACCAAAGCAATTTCGTGTCTTTCATGTTATTTTTATAAACAATTTCTATTATTTTGATCCCTTATTTCTTTTTATTTCTTTTGTCAGTGTTTTTTTGTGTTTTATTTTTTCTTTTGCTCTGTAATGCCCTTTTAGCAGCTCTCACGTATTAGATAAAGCAGGGATGTCAAACCAGAAGAGGCCGTGTGGCTGCAGGTTTTCATTCCAACCAAGCAGCAGCACACCAGACTCCACTCATCTCATCAAGTCTTCATGTAAGACTGGATTCACTTGATGAGATGAGTGGAGTCTGGTGTGCTGCTGCATGGTAAAAACGATAACCTGCAGCACCACGGCCCTTCCTGGAACTAGTTTTAGACTCCTGTGATAAAGTATAATTACATTGCTATATAAATAAAGTTGAATTGAATATTATTTAACCCTTTTTACCTGCGGGATAAGAGCCACACCTCCGTATATAGATTCCAGCAGAACAGCTGCACTCGTGTCGCATGTTTACTGGGCTGTGCGTTTTTTCTGGTCAAAGCTTCTCTTTCTTCTGAGATAGAAAACTTTTTGTTTGAAGAAAGAGCGGACTGGTTTTACACAGTTCATATTTTGTATAATATTCTTACAAATTTGTGAATATTTCTGTGGTTTTTGACATCAGAAATGTCTCCTAGATGTTATGTCAGACCCTCAAGGGGTCCTGGTATTTCCCACGCTGACTAACCAAAGCTAACGATGATCCTGCTGCACATCGCTGTTACAGCTGTGCATAGAAGAGCTACCCACATTATAACTTCTGTCTGGTCTTGGTCAAAATTGTGATTTTTCCCTCTGCATTGAGCATCAGGAGTTATAATGAACAGTCAGCACGATGACAGATGCAAGATGCCAGCAACTCTGGTTTAAAAACAGGGAACGACTGTAAATAAGGTCAAAAGAGATAAATTTCCACTGAAACGGCAGCAAACCGGTCATAAATGGAGGGTTTTAGTTCCAATGTAGCCAGGCTTAATTACTTTAGTCCCACCTGTTTTTGTCCTTGGGGAGGCAAAGAAGCAAAAAGGTTTTAGTTTTTTCCTTCTTAATGAAGCTCCTCCTAGGCAACAATCTAGGTTACCGAATGCATTCGCTCATCAGCGGAAAGCAGGCGAAGGTGAGATCCTCAGCTGCTTGAATCCCATTTCAGGAAAACAGCAGAGAACTATAATGAGAGAATACATAAAACATATTCTCCTTGCTTCAAAGACGGTTTCAGAGATAACAATGTCACTCATACACTTGTGTCTCAAACCCGAGCTTCCTGCCTGTATTTTTAACATCTACGTACTGTACATGGAGGCTTTTTTTGTCCCTAATTTTGGCATTGCCCTTCATTCTCTGGTGTTGTTACCGAGAGTAGAAGTGGCTTGCTCAAGGGCACTTTAATTACGAAACGTGTAAAAGGAGAGAGGAAGGTTTTCCCTGGTCGTTGCAGCTCGGTGGCCAAACAGCATACTGTGCTATCCAAAGCCTGAAAGCTGTCCAGCGCTCCAGTTGCCAAGCCGAGGGACTCTTCGCCATCGTCGTGCCTTTACTGTCCAATAAACTGCTTGTGTTTGAGCCGCTGCCAACGCCTTTGCAGAGATATATCCGTTAGCAGGCCCAGATCACAATACGGCTGATTATTCCATCCTTATTAAAGCTGCAGAGATGCCAACAGTGAGGCAAACTGCATTTACAGCACCAGAGAGGCTCTTTTGCTCTCCCAATAAAAAGAGAAGATGCAGGAATCCTGTCTAATGGCAGCACAGACGACCAACTTGGCCTTCGTTTGCAGAGAGGAGGCTGCATGAGGCATCATTCTCTTTCACGCTTTCCTTTCTACACGCATCTTCCACGACCTGCATGCACATCAAAGACAGTGTTAATTAAACGCCTCTGAAAGTAAACAATGCTAATTCTCTAACCTCCGGCCCTGTGTCTTTATAGTGACAAAGTTAAAATAAAATTAAATTTCAGCAATTGTCAAGCATGTCATTTTCCTCGGAAACATGAGAAACAAACAGGAAAGGAGGAAGGTATTTAGCTTACAGTGCCTAACAGCATGGAGATGTCAAGCCATGACTGAGTCCCAAATTAGAGCAAGATGAAAAAGCGAGTCCAGACTTTTCTGTATGTTCATGGCGAGGCTACTGAAGCTAAAGCTTCACATGTTGGTGTGTTTTTTTTACAAATCTTGTTGTTGTCTTATTGGCGAAACAAAGTTAACGCTGAACAGATAACTGGTCAGGAAATTTGAGGAAGTGCTGCACTGGTAAATGAGCTAAAACAAATCCTCTGAGTGACAGTATGTTAACCATCACGCAATAACATTTCCACCTATTAAAAAAAAAAAGGATTTCTTTCCTTCCATGTGAGCTTTGTGACTTTATTTGACCCTGCATTTGTTTTGTGTGTTAGTATTAGGTGTTCACACTGTGGCTGCCCTGCACTATTTGTCCACAGTACACACCACATCGGTGGAAAACAGCCAGTGTGTACTCAGGATGATACTATACACACTGCGGAATGGGGTGTGACACAGATAGCAAACAGTCTGTAACCTCAAATCTCTGCATTTCCACATCCAGTCATTTACTTTACCGGTGACTTTGACATGAGACATGAGTGTGAAGTGTGACTTTTTATCTGTACCTACACATGATGTGCTGCCCTGAAAAGTAATATTTCTGCATGAGCTCATGTTGAAATCTGCAGAGATCTCAGGGTGAGTGTTTCCTATTGCATTCGTCTAAAGACAAGAACTAAAACCAGACTTTTAAAATGCACATAAAACATGCAACTCCGACTGAATTAATATGACTACTAAATATTACAGGTTTGGGTCACTCCTCCATGTCAATGATCAGCTCTTACCACTTATTAATGCATAAAGCATGTTTATAAATGCTGCAAAACTATTAATAATCAAGAGAATTATTAAACTATTATCTATTTGTTCCTTCAATGGGATAGCTGGTTTTCAAATTCAGGGGATTTTTTTCTTTGTATGTACAACAGAGAAAAAAAAGTATCGAAGTCTGAATGAGTCCATAAACTTGCTGTAAATAATAAAAGTGGAAGTTGTGAGCCAGACTTTTGGCATCATGATCTGCCTGCTGTAAACTCTACCAAGGAATTGCTCGAATTCTCCAGCATTTATGTGCGAAAAGGGTGCAAATGACCTCTTGAATTTGTGAAAACACTTTTCATAAAAGGCTGTGCAGATGTCTACGGAGTTTGTTGGATTTCCCTCCCTGCTCATTCACACATAATCCAGTCTGGGACATAAAGCTTAACTCACAGCTGCAGAATTACTCAGTTGTTCTTTGTTACCTTGACTTTTCTTGTTTGAGCCTCGAATGAAAAAACTTTTCTGTCAACTTTAATTCAGTTCAAGACTGAGGGGCAATTTAAAAGGCATGTTTCATATGTAACATTTAATACATACAGCTTCTGAGACCTATTGAATCACTTTGCAGGAAAAACTTGTACACAATCTGCTTGTGCTCAGCCCTCTAGTGGACACCTTTTACACTACAACAATTCAGACAGCACACTGAAATAAACAGGACATACATGCAAATTATCTTTTACATTTTGTAAAAAAGTGTCGAATAAAGACTTCAGATAAAAAATATTTTCTGTTTATTATGTCTTGGTTTACACATTAAAGGATTAAAACCTGAACATAGCTGTTGTCATCGTCTCCTTTGGTAATCTTTTTTACATTCATCCATGTAGCTAAAATATTCCAATAAAAAGCATTTGTTTGCTGGATTGTCACAAACGTCTTTAAAGTCTAGTTTCTCCATTTGTAAATTCTGGTCAAATAAATATAATAATTAAAAACCATTTCATAGCTCAGTTTGGATGCAGACCCGGGGAAATGTAATTTGAACATTTCTGGATGATCCAATCCGTTTCTGAACAGATCCTGTGTTTTTGCTAATGTGACTCTAGCAGGATGGCCTTCTCTAGTACCCGCCACTTTCAACAGATCTGCCCGGCTGTCTTTGACCCTTCAAACCATTTATTACAAAAAACAATGTCAGGATGATGTAATTTTAGAAGCTTGATATCTTTAGGACGTATTTGTCTGCAGTCTGCTCAGAGCAGAATAAAGTTGTGGAACCTTGTAACAGAGCAAACGACTGTGATCCCTTTGTTATTATGAACCATTATTTTGTCACATAAGACCGGGCTCTATACAACAAGCTGATCACGAGCTGTCAGCTATCATCTGTTTCCATTATACTTTTGGTGTGTAACATCAGTCTGCATCAGCCAGTTTAACATGATGAATTGGTGGCAGGATGAGCAACCATGACATGCACAAAAAAAAGGCCTCAAAGACAAGTTGGTTAACTTGTTGTATGTTCTACTGTCTCCTTCTGCAATGAGTTATGTCTTCCTGCACATGCATGGATTACTTGTTCTGGCAATCAGATGGAAGCAATTTTTATTGTGTTCAGGTGTTAATTTATTTGCCCAAATGTAATGCCTGCAAAGCAACATGAAGACTGTGAGTGTGTAGCAGGACAGCTGAACAAGAATCTATGTTGTAAGAAGAAACCATTTAAAAGCAAACACAGCGAACAGCACTGTCCTGAACCTACGTCACAGGTGCACCTTTACTCTACACCTTACCAGGTGAAGCTATTTAGGAAAATTAAGTCTCTACCCTACCACTGAGAGGCCACACAGGTCAAGAACACTACTCTTTAAATTGACTTAAACCTTGAAAGAAAATTTGATCAACAGAATTATAAACAAAGTGAGAAACCACTAATAAAGTATGTCATGTTTTGTTTATTATATAGGAAAATTGCTGTCACACTTGCAACTGCAAAGAACTTATGCTAGAAGATTTTTTTTATTTCACATTGACATCTTAACTTCATCAAATTAAAAGTAATGAAAAGATTAAAGTTGGTGAAATGTACAAGGAGATTATTGTAAATGTTCAAGACATGCTGAATAAAGATGCAACACTGAAAAAGTTGTGTAGGAAAAATGTTTGCTCAGGCTAAAAGAGTGTGACTCTAAAGTCCAGCTTTCATAACCTTAACCACGCCCACCTCTAAGGTGCAGATAAATTGGTAACGAGCCAATCAAACTGACCAATAAGGAAAACCAAGTCTGAGGCCCATAAAACAATTTAGTTGAAATCCTGAATTCTATGAAAAATGACAGCAGGTGTGCAAGTAAAACAGATTATTTTATTGAGATGACTTGATTTATTTATGTTTTTAACATAATGACTTAGTTATTTTAAACTATGATAAACAAGGAGACCTCTCTTCCTTTAATTCAGGAAAATCATTACAAGGAAGCTAACAAGCAAATACCACATGTATGTCTTTACGGTACATAATGTCAGAAATTCAGAACGATCATTATGATGCGACATTATGAACGGCTCATTTTTAAACCCACCTTGATAAAATTCTGATCACACAAAAACCCCTTTTTTATGAGACGTGTTACAGTAGGTATTTAATTTCAGGAAAGGTTAGTTTTATTGAAAAAAAATATTCAAGAAACAAATGACATGAAAATGAGCTTTATATTAAAGTGAAAGCATAAGAAGTAAATAACTGCAAAACGGCCACTGTCGGCTTCTGTAGAATCCTTTGAACTATTCCATTTACAGTTTCCTTGAAATGGTTGTTCATGATCAATGAAGAAATGTTTGGTATTCCCAGGAAATAAAAGAACATATCAGCTAAACAGTTGGTGAAAACACTTAGTGCCGACTGTTCACGGCTATGAAAGACTTGGAAATGTTACAAAACAATGAATAAATACACATTGTACACATATTAACACATGACACTTGTAGGAAATGTCATCGATAAGATTAGTAAAATTAGAAAGATGAATGTTCCTTTTTTGCAGCAAAGATAAGTTTCTGTCCGAACACATTCTGCTATTTGATTGTGTGCTGTTGTTTGCTATGTTGCCCGTTTTGTGCAACTTTCCTACCTTTTCACTTTCTGCTCTTCGGTGCGGTCCCTGTTTGTTACCCCGGGCCCTACGCACTGCGACAGAATACCTTACAAAGACGTGACGGCCTGGAGCTGAACGGCTGTCTCTAAATTTCGAAGACGGGCTTAGCCAGTTGAGAGAGAACCAATCACAGAAACCCGGAAGTGACACAACATCTGTGATGCTAAAGCGGATAGGCAGAACGAAAACAACAAGTTTGGCGAGTGGGAGCCATTATGGTAGCTACAGAGCCATGGCTAATGGAGGAGAAAAGGAGAATATTAATAACAGTTGTCACTTTTGTGTCAAAAACTTGCAAATATGAGGTGTCATTGCACACTCGGTTCAGATATTTGACCTAGGGAAAAACGCTAGTTCCGTGTTTTCTGTATGATGCACAGCAAAGGTGATACGTAATTGGTCTGTCCTAAAATTTGACGTGGAAATGATTTGGTGCGCTACAGGTGTCAGACCCTTCTACGTTTGAACAGAAAGCCGGAGGATCTGATTGGTCAGGCTAGTCTCTGCACAGGACCAGCCTTCTCCATCACTTCCTTTGATTTTTTCTGGCTCCGATGCTACGGCTTCACTACAACACAACATCCTGCGACAGTCATTAGCTGCGTACGTTTACATGAGCAAAACTTCAGGTTACAATGCGAAAAAGTTATTTTGATTATGACGTGGTTGCATGCATAGCACGATGGAATGAAATAAATCATTTTGACAGGCTGTCTGACTTTCTGGAAGCCTCCTCAGGCTTCACATTTCAAAGTGTGCAGAGCCTGAATTGGGACACAGATGAAGAACGAAATTAAGACGAGTATGCTCCAGATTCAAAGATGTGTACTTGGTGGTTTCCCTACAAACAGTTGCTTTTACCTGCAAACAATTATTTGATGTTGTTCCGTACGCCTCAGTTCCACATGCGTAATGTGTATACTTACGTCCTTCTGCCTTCAGAAGTTGTACTTCTGACATGTCCGAACAAGCAAGTAAACATGTACATTCTCAGCTCACGGTGAAATGAGAAACGGGAGATACCAGTGTGTTCTCACTCTGTTGTTACCGTGGCATTCTATAAACTGATTACTGCTCATGTGTATCGGAATGCATTATACTGGATTTGCAGGTGCTTCTATCCTTGAAAAGCTTGTTGTTGCTGCATCAACTGCTCTGACCATGTGATTGCGGCTGGTGTCAGTTCCCTTTCGCTCCTTCCTCTCCTTGCCATCAAAGCCAAATTTGACATCCGTCAAGTGTGTTGAGCCACTACGGGATTTCACTCTTTACATTTCAAACACTTCCCCTCGCACAGACAGACACATCAGGAGTGTCGAGACTTTGAGGACGGGCAAAAAGTCTGGAAAAAGTTGGAAGCCTGATGGATTACGCTTGTAATAATGCACAACATTTTCACTCAATCTCAATTCTCAGTCACTTTGTCTGATGCGCTGTCAGGCAGTCGCTGCCGAAGTTATGGAGCCCAGGACTTGCATAACAGGCTGCCGCGCCATTTTCTGAATCAAAAACTAAGGATGAAGGCATTCATAAGGGGCACAACATCAGCAGCAGTGCAAAATATATCTATAGAATATAGCTGAGCTACAACATGTAAATTGTATATATATATATATATATATATATATATATATATATATCTATATATATGTATTAAAATTTTTATAGT
>JAVQJG010068218.1:0-11636 GCA_036024015.1 Craterocephalus amniculus | reverse complement strand
AATAGAATCTGAGTTCTGCTTCAGAACATAGAACATGAGTTCTGTTACATACACAGAAAATAGAATCTGAGTTCTGCTTCAGAACATAGAACATGAGTTCTGCATAACTTCCTCATAATGGTGCCGACGGTTTAAAAAAAGCACAATTAAAACGCCTTTGACTATATAAGGGCTCTGCTGGGGTTTAAGAGGGAGCAGGTTGTGATTGGTTGTGAGAAAATAACAACTGGGTTATCAGGCAAAATGATGGGTTGTAATGAAAAAGGAAGAAAAATGTGTTTTCTCTGTCAGATTTTTTATCGACCCTCTTTTTATTCTGTTGTACACACGTCTATTGTTTGATATATATCGTTATTGAATAATCACCCAGCCCTAGTTGTATCGTATGATGCTATGATAGGGCTCAAGAGTGCAACCCAAAATGTGTTGAGTGGACGCTCCACTGTATAGAACGGAACATCCATCTGCTTATCCGGGTTTGGTTGCGGGGGCAACATTCTATCAGGGAAGCTTTCCCCGGCCACATCAGCCTTCCAGGGGGATCCTGAGGTGCTCCCAGGCCAGCTGAGACACACGTGACCCAGGACACGCAGGATAGACCCAGCGTGTCCTGGGTCTATCCTGAGTGCACCTCCTGGTGGGACGTTTCCAATATCCTGGAGGATCCAGGGGGCATCTTAACCAGCTGAGCCACCACACCTGGCTCCTCCTCAGGAGGAGCAGCAGCTTCACTCTGACCCCTCCCAGGTGACTGAATCCTCACCCTATCTCTATGGAGAGTATTTATCTCTAAGAATATGCCCACACCCGCTTGGTGCCTTTCATCCGGAACATATCTACACAAGTACATTTTCATGGGTCTTGTTGTGTAACTCCATCACTTGCTCTTTCCGTCATCCGCCATTCTCTCTGAAAAAGCTTCGGCAGTGGAGGTCTGTTGGGTAACGGGGGGAACTTTTTGTTTCCCGATGTGGTGTTTGTAGGTATTAGAGCCAAGTGCAGCCTCTGGCTCTCTGCATACTCAAGCATGTACTTCGTCTTCAAGTGGTAAAACAAATGACTCCAAAACCTTTATATCCTCAGCATATTGTCATAATAAACACACTGAGAAGAAAACCAGCCCACAAACCCTGGAGGTGAAGAGCACAGAGGAAATGTAAATGTGTGTGGAAGCTGAGGAACATCCTCCTCTTTGTATGGTTTACGAACTGATGTCTAGAAGTCACTTTTCTTCCTTCTAATCCATACACATGATTACAGTTTAATTTCTTTAATGCAGTTTATTTTCAGCCTCATTCTTCTGTCAGAGTGGGACCATAAGATTCATTCAGATGTCTATGGATTAGTTTGAAGGGAATCAGTAGAGGAACCAGCTGCTGGGGATTTTATTCCAGCTTAGACACCCAGGTGGACGAATACATAATGTCTATGAGTAGTGATATTTGTGTTGCTGGCTGATTTAAGTTTGACTTTATTTACCGAAGCAGTAAATAACTGAAGCAGTACCGAATTGTACCGAAGCAGTGTGGGGGTGTTTGATGTTCCTGACCTTTTGATCGGATTATGTTGGGGTGTCGTCTTGTGTAAGCTTACTTTTAATGGTATATTCTTTGTAAAAGGGGGAAAAACAATGTAATAAATTTGATTTACATCATTTTCCCTGTTTAAAGGCCGAGTAGAGACCAGCCGGTACAGGCCAGAACTCATCCTGAGAGCATGATGATTGAGACTGTCTTCCTTCCTGATACAACTGCCCCACATATCTTTGTAAAACAAAGATAAAATTTATGGTTTTGTTAAAATTAATTTCTGTTTCTGTCTTTTCTGTCTTACAGGCAGTCGTCGTTGAGGTTTTACGAAAGGACCACAGGTAACCATAATTAACACAACTCCAGTTCCAATCATGTCAGGTCTCTGTAAAATGTAAATCTTAGTATCTTATCAGTGCATATGTTCTGTTGTGGACTACTACTACTACCTTTATGGCCAAACTGAGGGATTGACTCATTCAAAATCAGTTGTTCTAGCTAAGACAGTATCGATGTGTTTTTCTATTAGAAAACAAATCATTAAAACAAAGTTTCCAAATAATTTTGCAAAATAAAGCATGCAATCTTTAACAGAATTAAAATATCTTGGCTTAGTCTTTGAGCCCGACAGAAAATTGATAAACACATAAAGAAAATTTTAATAGGAATGCAAAACAATCTAAAATGTTTTAAACTAATCAGGCACTATTTCCTAGAGCAGGCCACCCCCCTATATAGAATATGAAGATATACATTGTCTGGACAATACAACATTTCTGTCATTTCATATGAAGTTCTGTGGTTTACACTGCAGTTAGGGGCTTAACAGCAGTAATTTATGTCAAGTTATGCAGACCATTTCAGACCAGTAATGTACAACAATATGACCAGTCAACCAAAACCGAGGAGCTTGTACTTAAAAGAGGGACAACTTTAGTCGCATCAGTGTGGTTTGGATAGAAAAAGACTGACATGGACAAACAACAGTCTTTGAAGTATGCCTGCTCCTGCTCCCAACAACAGACAATGCGATAAACCCGATATATCACCTGCCACAACGCCATAAACCTGATAAATTACCTGCCACAACGCCAAACCCAATATACCACCTGCCACAACACGAGAAACCTGAAATCACCTGCCACAATGCAATAAACCCGATATATCACCTTCCAGAACACGATAAACCCAATATATCGCCTGCCACAACACGATAAACCTGATGTATCACCTGCCACCTGCAATTAACATGTCAGTGTAAAACCCTGACTCGCTGGTTGAAACATTATGCTTGTATACAGACCGTCCCTCCTGTATTTCACAATTTTCTTTTTTCTTTCCTATTTTTAATATTGTCTTAGTTATTGTCTTAGTTTTATATTTACAGTGAAAATAAGGAAATAACACATTAGATATAGGCCCTTTACCCACAAAATAGAAGAAATATTTAGTTCCTACTACCTTTTTATTTATTATATCATTTCAAAATTCAATTCCACATTTTAATTTTGAATAAGCTATATACACTATTATACCATGGTCAGCGAGAATTCTAATGCCAACTGGTGTGCATTATTTTCGTCTATATAAACAAGTAGTTCGGCAAGTTAAATCCCTGTTATATCACTCCACTACAAGCGTCACCATAGCATCACGCAAACCAGCTGCTTTGAATAAATCTGTTGATAATCATGCATTCCATTTCTCTTAACAGTTGGATAGCAAAAAAATATAGACTAAAATCGAGACTAACATAAAATAGTTCCTATACTTAAACATCACTAGCAAGTTTAGTTAAGTGAATAAACATTTTTCATAAAATGTTTACTTTGTGGGACCATGGTATAAGCAGATTAAACAATGAGGGGCCGTGCATTTCATGGTTTTAATGCACTTTGCATTAAAAGGCTGCGCGTCGTGGTGTTCTAGACTCTGCGTTGTGCATAAAAACTGTGTAATGCACGGCTCCTCATTCAAACCTTGCTTCATTAATTAAACTGGAGGACCCTTATGAATTAAACCCTTATGAATTATGACCCTTATTAATTAAACTGGAGGACCCTCACAATCAACTTGAAAGTCAGCACCCTTATGTGTGCTGACTTTCAAGTTGATTGTGACTCATTTGTGGGACATACGTATGCACTCTTTTATAAATCTGGAGGTTTGTTTATGCCACATGTCCTGTTTTCCCTCTGTACGCCACCAGTAGTCATCTTTCCTACACAATGTTTTCTACATGAGGCCTCTGGAGAGGAATGTTTTCCTATTCTGGTCTGATCAGGATTCTAGCCCCTCTCCGGTCCTGGACCTTCATCATGATGCTCCACATGTATATTCCTGGCTGTACACCAGGACCAGGCTATCCCATCAGAGACGCCGGATGCTCACTCTCCTCTTCAGTCAGCAGGACACACGTCCATGCTTTCTGTTGTCACCTCAGAGCATTTTAACCAAGCTTTAGTCCAGATGCCCAGTATTTCAAACATAATCCAACAGGATATTTGCTGGTGGATTGTATGTTTTCTAAATCTGATAAGAGGTTGGGCATTATAAACCCGACTTTATCCTAAAGATTCAAATGTTGGACCCAAATTTGGATCATTTTGCTCCTGAAACTAGGGCAAAAAAAATTGATGGATTTGAGGTGGCGCTAATTTTTTTTAAAAACTGTCCATATTTGCCTTCATCAACTACACAGGTTTCACTCCAAATCCTCTAAAATGTACTCATTTTGAGTAAATAATAACATGATAACACTATAATTGTGAAAAAAATTTGAAATGTTTAATACACATTTTACTATTCAAATTCACAACAAAAGTGCAACATGGCAGTCCTTATTTCCATTAAGTAAATGATCTTTGTTATCATTGATATTATTATTGAATTGTGGAACGGCTTTTTCAAGTGTATAACTAAGATTTTTAAACTGCACTAATGCACAACATTTTATGTTCCAGCAGATCACTATACATTATTTTTAATAACCATCTTTAATCCATAAAATAAATGTTTTTGTTTTGACATTATTGACCACTGATACAGACAAATCTATGCAAAGTTCTAAAATATTCTGGAGTATTTTTTGATACGTTTGTTCCAAAAGTGTGATTTGGGATTTTTAAACTTTTTCTATTTATTTCTAGTTGTAATGCTGGGCTTTAAAAAAAACAATTTTAACAACAAAACAAACAAACTTTATTGCAACACTGTTCACATTTATGATTGTAAGTTTAACTACGGATTTATGAATGACAATGGTACCCATGGAAAGTGTTCAGTCTATTTACAGTCAGTCTGAATACGCTACAAAATAAAACACTGATAAGTGAGCTTTCGTGACTTGAGCCTCGTACATTGAAATAAATAAATGTGTGTGTATTGGTATGGAAATGGTGAAAGTATGCACACACGGATGCTGTATCTCATCTACAGGCGGCCCCTCAGTCTAAGGAACATTTCTCTGAAATTGTTCCACATTTATTTTTTGACCCAGTTAAGTTTTGATTTATTAATTCCCCCCCCCACACACACACACATATAAAATGCAACATTTAATGTGTATATTTTACAGTGAAAGGAGAGTCAATACCTCACCCCAAGGAAACTACTTGAAGCTTCTGATAGATTTGTAGAACAGAGATGCTGGGAGTTTAAGGGAAAACACATAATGATTGCATTTCATCGTATTGACCACTAGATGTCCAACTGGAGCTCCTCTAAGCCTCAAATAAAGTTGAAGCTTCACCAAGCCTCAGTCAGTTTCAATAGTTGCAAATCCATTTAATATGAATCATGTGTTTTAATGAGGAAACGTCTGAACCCTGAAGGACAGTGGTGCTTGAGGACCAGATTCTACTGGGAATAAAATATGGGTTGATTTGGAAATAATTGTATTTTGTTGTAATTTGCATTTTCAGAGTCACAATATTGTAGGAATTGGGATTGTATTGGTAGAAAAGTATTTTCTAGGACTCAAGGTAGGGTTGGCCCCATGCAGTCTTTGACTAAATCAATTGATTAAATCAATCTCACAAGAAATAAAGTTATAGTTGTTTAACCCTTAAACCTCCTCCAGACCTCCCCAGGTCTACCTCTAACCATTAAACCTCCCTTTAGGTGGTCTAGGGAAGTTTTCCAGACATTTCTGTCCTGTCCAGGAGGTTTCCATCCAGCCACAACTTATAGTGTTTATTCAGAGCCTCTATCCAGTATGATGGTCCATGATAACACCATTATCACATCTTCATCACTATCACTACCTTGTTGCTAAGAGAACCCTATTTAGATCTGGACATGATGATGAAGCCACTTCATTTCCATCATCTCCTTTTCAAGTGAACAGGCTTGGTTACTGTTGATCTGGCTAGTGTTGTTAAAATACTTTATGGTGCTATATCTATTGAAACATTCATTTTATATCATTGTAGCCTCATAATCTGACACCTGAGGCTATCCTGGAGCTATCATGTCGTCATGGTGACTGTGATTAAAAGTCTTCAGATTCCTCAGGGTGGGTTAGATTTAAAAAAATGCAAACCAAGGCTTGGAGTTTTAAGGGTTAAAAAGATCAATATGCAATAAGTTGCATTGTCTCTGCAAGTAGAGTGAGGCAAACTGTACAGTTTGTATTAACAAGAAATATTTTCTCTTTCAGAAATCGGCAGATTTTTAACAATGGAAGATTTGACAATACCTCACGATTCTACCAAAAACGGCAACATATCAGTAATGGAGGATGAAAAAGACAAGGTGAAAGACTTTGTATACAAGCATTTCAGAGAGGTGACAGAGGGACCTCTCTTCCACAATGCAGAAAAATCTCCTGTAAAGGAGAACAGGGCTTCCTCTAAGAGAGACAAACAGACTCTAAGGGCACACTGTAAAGTCCAACAGAGGGCGGTGTTTTCTGGAAAAATTTTAAGTTTTGGATGTTCAGTGTGTAAAGACAATTTCACATTCAGTCCAAATGACCTCCTGAAACATTTCAGAGTAGCTCACCAGGGAAGCCTTCCCACCTACCCATGTGATCTGTGTGATTTTGTCACCAACGAGTTCCCTGCTCTTCAGCGCCATCGAATCGAACACAGGAACACGTTAGTTACATGTGAGCTCTGTAATAATAACGTCCAATACTCTCTGCTGCTGCTCACCAGACACTACATGATGTGTCACAGCGTAAACGGACAGTTCAGGTGCGACTGGTGCGAGTTCACCACCGTTGATGCCGGAACATTTGTCCAGCACATCCATCATCACAACGAGAGTCACTGGAAGTGTTCCAAATGCAGACATATTAGCTTGAATGAGGAAGATCACCAGAATCACATGAAGGCCCACTCAGGAACGTTCCCTTTCACCTGTCAAGTCTGTGGGTTTGGAGCAGTGAAAAGTGAGTCACTCCAGAAACATTCAGCAACCGTTCACAAGGAGGAGGCTGAAAGAAGGACCCTGTGGAAAGCTGTGGAAGACGCTGCTGCACCAGCTAATCCCGCTGCTAACTTTAAAATATTGTTGAAAAAGAGTTGCGAATCCCAGGAGACTTCGAGGATGTCCAAGCTGAACCATCTCACTGGAACTTTACTAAACCAGAATGGCAGACTCCTGAAGCCAGACCTACTCCTGGAGGAAGCCAGCTACATCCTGGATGGCAGTGTTGGCAAGAGGGACAGCAGAGGTGGCAGCAAAATTTCCCAGAACTTGGACCAGTCGACATCGGTCATGCTGCAGGAATGTGACAACTCGATGAGCTCCGTCCCTGGAGGCCACACCAACACCAATGGCCTCACCGTCCTCATGGTGAAGAATAAAATCTCTCTCCCCCCTCACTGCACAACCAAAGTCATGGGGTTCAAAATGGTGGATGGCAAAAAGCATTTGGTTCTCAAAGTAATTCCTGCAGCAAAGCAGGACTCGTCCACTCAGAACCATTCCATAGCAGACAGTGCTGGTCCGTTAAACCCAGCAATGCATAAAAGTAGAACCTCTGAGAATGGTCAGTGCTCCAATAGCAGGGGCTCTTCTTCGCATTGCGTAGACCTCTCCCCAAACACTAGCTCATGCATTCAGATCGATCAGGACGATATCATGGCAGTAAAGGTGAAGATTGAGGAGGAGGAAACCTCTGTGTGTAGCTTTGCTTCCCCCCCACACGCTGCCGATGATGCAGAACAAAGCAACGTCTCACTGAATCCATCCCTGACCTCTGCAGATAATTTAAACACAGTTGGAAACGAGCTGGACCATGTAGGCCATTACACCGTCTCAGGGGGGAGTCAGGGAGATAACTTTGATTCTGAAACCTGTAAAACTGATGCATCCAGCTGTAATACTTCTGAAAAGAGTAGCAGTGCATCAACAGTATGTGATCAGGAAGCAAACAAGTCAAAATCAGTCTTGAGTACAAGTGTCTGTGAATCTTTAGAAGAGTCACTGACTGATGGGAAAAAGTTAACAGAAAAAAACAACGATGCATCCATCGCCATAGCAGCCATCCCATCTTCTCAGGTTACTCCAGAGGAAACTGATGGGATTAGCATAGATGGTAAAGATGTCCATCGCAATGTAAAACCTACGTCATGCCAGTCCTCAGCAGTCTGCGGAGAACGCACCGTTGGCACAGGAAGTATACCAAACCAGGAAGTATTCACCTTCCACAACTATTCCAAGGAAACATTTAGCACTTTACCAAATAATATCCAAACCTCTGACTCGAACTCTGAACTCTCTGAAGATGAAAAAAACCCTTGCGAATCCTCAGAATTTAGCCTGACATTAGCAGAGTCTCCAGAACATTTCTCAGAGAGTACAGAGGACGATGTCGTGGTTGACGAGTTTGTAGCCGGTGTGGACAACACGTCCATTGAGGAAAACGTAGATTCAGTACTCCAAGATTTCAATATCATCAAGATAGAGGAGGACAGCGTTCCCATTTCCACAAAACAATCCGAAACAAACTGTAGTTCAGCCCAGGGGGAGAGTTTTGTGGTGGAGCATTCAGATGAAATTATCCAACAACAATTAAACAAGGACAGAAGGGAGTCATCTGCGGGAGGCAGAGAAGCTTTAAAGCAGACTAAAACCACTCTGAGAATCCTGCAGCTGCCCGACGGTAAGCAGCCGCTTCTGCTGAGGGCTGCTGACAAGCGCTTTGCTGTGCCTGTACACGTTAAGCCCACTCCTGGTTTCAAACTCTTAACCAACTCTACAAATCCTCAGATCACTGTATCTAACCTGAAAACAGGACTGGATCGATCAGGACCTGGTCTGACTCTCACTCCTAGCACCAAGGTGATTGGACTACCGAAGCCCCAGCAGGTGGAGAAGGGGAAAACTCTTTTCTCTGCTTTTAAACCGGGCGTTGCCTCCACCTCCAATCATTACCTGATCAACAGTCCAGGTCTGAAGGGTCCCGTGCTCCTCTCCCCACATGCCACACCAGCAGAGAAAACAGCAAAATCACAACAGATGTGCTACTTGGTGCAACGATCTGTACCCCATTCTCAGACCCAGACTACACCTGCCCTCAAACTGGCGAGTACTCAGATCCCACTGAACTCTAGACCAGTTCTGGCCATGCCCGTTAACTCTGCAGAGAAAGCCAGCTCCCTGCAGACCGGCCGCCAAGCATTTCTGCTCCGCTACATCTCTCCAACTAAACCAGGCCTGTTTCTAAACAACCAAGAGGCAAAGAGTGGAACTACCGCTAACCAAACCAGCGAAAACTCTGGAAACAAAGTCATATTAAAGATCGTCACTCCCACGGGCAGCCTCCTGACGAGCAGAGCTCCCACATCCAACCATCAGCCCCTGTTTCTGGCCACCAGACCTCAGACCAAATGCTTCCTAGTGGCATCAAACAAAACCAATGCTGCAGCTTCCACTGGAGTAAAGAAGCTCATCAGCCTCCAGAACGCTGTACAGAGAGATGTAAAAAGCCCAGAATCTCAGGGCAGCGTGAACCTGCCGCCGTGTGAGCCAGAGAAACTGAGCTTAGCTCCGAGGCCGGTTCGGCCACCAAGCCAAAGGAAAAGGCGCCGGAAAGCTTTGTTTGACGAACTACCAGCCACAGGCCAGAAAGTTAGAAAACTCTCAAATAAAGTCCCGGCTGAGAAAGAGTGCCCTGCCATGTGGAGGCCAGCGGCCAAAGAGGTGGAGAGGACGCTGAGACTTGCCCCGTTCAGCCCCGAGCAGCAGGTCAAATGTCCACGTAGATATCAGCCCGTAGTCGTCCTCAACCATCCCGATGCTGATGTCCCGGAGGTGGCCAACATCATGAAGGTGGTCAACAGGTACAAGGGGGCGGTCACAAAGGTGGCTCTGTGTAAGACAACGGTCCAAGCCCTATCAGAACTCAGTGCACCAGCCAAACCAGCGTGGTGTGATGGCGATGGGGAGAGACCGGTCCAGAGTTCTGTCCGGGAACGCTTTCTCCTCAAACTCAAACTGAGGAAAAGAAGCAAGAAGAAATACGAGGTGGTGAAGAGGTTAGCGGGCGTCAGTCCAGGGTCAGCCGTGTTCGACTGCTGGTTCTGCGGTCGGCTCTTCAACAACCAGGAGGACTGGGTGGGGCATGGCCAGAGGCATCTGATGGAGGCCACCAGAGACTGGAATGAGCTCTTCTGACTTCTCTCCTGTCTGGTTCCTGTACATATGAAGTAAATCATAGTTTATCTGGACATATTGTGGTAAACTTTGTACTGCAGGCATGATGTGTGTCATGCATGCTCACGTCAGATTTTACTGTGAAAATGGTACACTGTAAGTAGGGGGAAGTTTGTTACTCAGGTAATTTCATAATCTTTTTTCAATCAAAGGTTGAAATGGGGAAAAAAGTCTAGTTTAGGGGCTGTTGTATATTTTATTATCCTCCACATTATGCCAGTCAGGCTGGATTTGTATAGTTAGTTATAAAAGTTTCAACAAACCCCTTTTTGTGGAAAAATATTGACCTGGTCCAATTTCCTTTATTTTCTTTGATAATTGAATGAAAGCTGGTGTGTTATTCTGATGTCTGGTTGCGTTTTATTTCCATGTCTGGGTTTTATTCACCTGCCAACTGTCTTAAGAATAGCTGCAAACTTCTCTCAGTCCAAACAACTGGCTGAAACCCTATGCACCTTCAGTTGGACATTATTCCTGTTTCTGGACCTCATATTACCCCCATAGCGCTTCTGGAGTAATGAAATAAGCTTCTGTGGCCGGATATGGTGACACGTTGCCATTATGTCTGCTTTCTCACATGTTTGTAGTTCTCTTAGGATGTTAGCATCTTCATGTAATCATCTGAACCGTGAGTAAGACAGGAAGTTGTTAAGAGTTCAGTGTGAAGTGGTTCTGACTCCATATCATGTCCGTTTATGCATCTTTTCCTGGTTCCTGCCCAAACACTACATAACGACTCTGTTAAGACTACAAACCCTGACATCCTGGACCCATTAGAACTACAAATTCCAGCATCCTGGACCTGTTAGTAGGGCTGTCATGATTAGGAATTCTGGAGACGATTAATTGTCAGACAAATAATTGCGATTGACGAATATATTGCCTCTTTTTTCTTTATTCTACAACTAAAAAAAGAAAAACCTACTACAACATTGAATTTCCCGCTGGGATTAATAAAGTGTTTTTCATTTAATTTCAACTGTAGTATGATTAACTCTAATAAAACACATTCTGTACTGCACTCCTTAATGAATGGCTGTGACAGCATTAAAGGAGAACTTCGGTATTTTTCAACCTGTACCTATGTTGTAGCATGCTATATGATCATTTACTTACCCAGACAGTTGTGGCGCAACTCGAACTCCATCAGAAAATATTCATGTGAACACGCGATCATTATAAATCCATATAACGGGAGCGATCGGGCAATTGTTGCTCGCCCATTAAATAAGGCATTATCTGCCACAAAACGACTTGTTTTTACCAATGTGTTGTTAGCAAATGCTGCCTGCAACAGCGATTACGTCACTACCATACGCCGTGGAAAAAGGGCGAATTCACTTCGTACTGCAAAACGGTTGGCTACAATCTATTTTTAGAACTTGTAAATACACAAACACGGACCATGTTGCTGTTATCTTGGCAAATAGCGAACTGTCC
>JAVQJG010068189.1:0-14151 GCA_036024015.1 Craterocephalus amniculus | reverse complement strand
GATCAGTGTTAAATCAAGCTCTGATCAGTGTTCAATTAAGCTCTGATTAAAGTCTGATTGTGTTAAAATAAAGTCTTTTAAAGTCTCGAGGAAGCTCCACTCAAGCTTCTATCAGGTTCTGATCAGACTCCAGAGCTGCTGTGGAAATGTTATTGATCCGTCCCACCCTCCTGCTTCCTGACTCTATGGTTTCTTGTGTGAGTGGGTCGACCTTCTGGTGGGACGTGGGAAAGTCCAGAGTTCTTCAGAAACTCCCATCCATGATGCCAGTTTTGGACCCGTCGGAGCTTCCAGATGTTTCCAGACCAGATGAGATACTTAACCCCACCCAGAAACCTGTCCCAGTCTGATGTGCCAGAAAACACCATTAAAGACTCCTCACACCCACAACTAACAGAATAAATCTGTTATTTATGTTTTCCTGGATCTGCATCAGCAGCTGTCAGAGAAACTGCAGTGTTTTTCCTTCTCGGTGATGTTAACCGAGCTTTCATCTCCCAGCAGAGTCTGGTTTCCTCAGACACCCTCATCAGGCTCAGTGTGCCATCATGAAACCAGTTTAGTGATTTAACTGGAGTAAAAAATGATGAAATGTCCCGGGGGATTGAAGGATGCGAACAATTTATCTATTATCAATTAATCATCAATAAGAAATTACTTAAAATAAATGAATTATATGATAATAATAGTAATATCTTTATTTGCATTGTTCCATTAGTGTTGTTCCCTAAGAATAAATCTTTTACATTGAATATGATTTGCATTTTCTCTTAAGATAGAATTTTCTTAGAAAGGAACCTGTTGATTCAGAGGGAAATTCAGCTTCTCAGAAAAATTACGGCTTATCAGTTAATCGATTATCTATCATCGATCTGGCAGCAGTATTTGAACCATATAGATGCATCTCTAATGCAGATTACTTAGCCTAATGTGTTTTATGTTTGCTTTCCTTTGTTTTATCATGCGCTGACCTTCTACACCTTTTTCCCATTTTTATAGCATGTATGCATCCATGCATGTATGCATGGATGCATACATGCATATGCTCCGAGAATCAATTTAAACTGGTTTAAATGGTAATTGATGTAGAAAAAAGGGAAATCTTTTTGTTGCAAAGCATTAATGCAGATGACTTTAAGTTTTGTTAGTACAACAGGCAATAGAAGGTCACAGTTTTAAAAAAAAGGGAGAAAAAGGCAAATTTAAGAAAAAGAAAAATAATTTGGCCTTAAAATAACTAATTCATTTTTTGGAAAAAAAAATCGAAATCAAGAACTTAAAATTGAATTGTTTTATGTTTGTTTTGTTTTGTTTCATTTTCTTATTATTGAGTTTAGTTTTGCTCCATTTAGATTTTTACCCCGTTTTACTGTAGGGGTGGGTGGGCTTAGGATTTGACGGGTTAGGGAACATAATGAAGGTTTGATGTATGTTTGATTGATGTTTAGTGTGATGTTATTTTAAAAAAATCCTTCAGATGTAAAATTATAAATAAAATGTTTTTAAAAAAATCTATCAACGATCAATAAGATGAGACAACAATCGACGATGATGATTACTTGATGAGTTGCATTCCTAATTTCTCCCTCGTCGTGTTTAATGGGTCCCTGACTTCCCTGCTTGTCTTTGTCCTGCAGACATCTGTTCCATAAGAGCTGCGTGGACCCGTGGCTGCTGGACCACCGCACGTGTCCCATGTGTAAGATGAACATCCTGAAGGCCCTGGGCATCGCTGTGAGTCTGCGGGGAAACATGGGGGGGGACTTTAACGTGTTAGTAGATGTCTCTGATCTCCCGTTCGTGTAAATCCGTCTCCACCGCAGCTCAACGCCGACTGCCTGGACGACCTGCCCCTGGACTACGACCTGGCCCTGGGCGGCGTGGGAGGGGTGGGCGGGGTCGGGGCCCTGGCCCTGGAGGCCGTGGTGTCCGGGGCGTCCAGCGACGGCACGCTGAGCGAGGGCGGCTCCTCGGTGGTCCTGGACCCCGGCGTGCGACGGGTGGGGCTCCCGCAGGACTACCAGGACCCCGACACGCTGAGAGACAGCCCGGTGACCGCCACCACCGACACACACACAGGTAGCACACACGCCGCATACTGGGTGTTACGCTGACACCTGGTGGAGCTTCTGCTGCATGACGCCTACCGGCTGAGCAGGTTAAACAACATCTGGGTTCTTTCAAAGCTTATGTAATGTTTTTATGGAACTCCAGATGTTGATCTTAAGTTTTCTGGTGTGACGTAAACTCTCTTAAGACTCTCACAACCTCAATTCCAGAAAGTTGTGACTCTTCAGTGCTGGATGCAGGGTGCGGTTCAGCATCAGCTTGCTGAAATGTGGAGGCTCCCATAGACATCAGAGATGCAGGCTTTAGCAACCTGGTGCTCCTCCCTCTGCTTCGTCTGATCACAGAGCAGATGTCGGTGATTCTGGTTTACATGTACAGCTGCCCCTTGCTATAACGCAATTCATTGTTCGCGATCTTGCTGTTTAATAGATTTTTATAAGTGCAGCTTTGGTGCTTTATTTATTTCTGCGTCCTGACTGGCTGTACAGTAGACGATGTGTCATGTCTCCTGTACAGTGCGGAAGTCTGATTTACATAAAACTTTGATCACTGCAGTGAAGCTGCTGTAGGGCGAACAGGAACTGTGACATAGTTCCTCTTGAATCGCTATTAATAACTTCTTATGTGTCAAACCTCTTAGGTTGATTGTTGACATTAAATTCATTAGTTCATTATTATTTAAAGAATAACATTTATATGTTATTTAACAAATAAACGTTTGGGCCTGAAAAGTGGTTTTGATATTTTGCCTCATTCTGTAATCCTGTACTTACTTTTCTACGAAGGTTTGAACTTTGAGAGTTTAAACAAGACAGAAAAGTGTAAAAATGCTCATATCTGTGTATAAAGTGTGTAGTGAGGGGTTTTACTGCCTAAAAACAGCGATAATGCAAAAAGTAAAGCTGACTACTTTGCGGACACGGAAATATTTTTGTACCCACTCATATTAAACCTAATTTGTTGTCAAAATCTTTTATTTTTTCCAGCTTTTTTAGCTAATATTCCAATGTTTTATAAGTTGTGTTGCTGCCTCCAGACTCATATTTCCTGTGTAAAATATCTCCGTTTCAACATCTGATATGTTGTTTATATTTGATTGGGAATAAAATATGGTTTGATTAGATTCTGATTTTATTTATGTTTTATACAGAGACACAACTTTTGGAAATTTGGGTATTTAGGTGAGCTGATTTGGGTTTGTGCTTGAACTCTGAGCAGTTCAAAAATGAACAGAAAATCTGCCGTTTTTGGTGAAAATGGTGCAGAACTTTTCTGTACGAGTTTTTTCCTGGAAATAAACTAAAGTAAAGCAGAAGATGAGACTTTTTAGCTTTTATCTTTTTATTTTATTCCGCTCTGGTATTAGTTCTTTGTTCAGATCTTTTCCTATAAAATGAAGATCTGAGTTTATTTCAACCTGTGCTGTCATCATCATCATCAGAGAAATATTCCAGTTTTAACCTTCTGCATCTTCTTACCGACACAGATTGAAATAATATTTACAAAAGTAAGACGACAGCAGATAAAACAGATGGGGAGAAAGTTACTTGTTACGTTAGATATGTCATGTTAGCTCCTGCTGCAATGCTTTGTGGTCTATATCGACCCATAGATGCTGACTTCTAGATCTGGACAATATATTGAGATTTTCATATATATCAAGACTTTGTCACACAAGATATAGAATAAGGGAATATTGTTTATATCGAGTTAGCTTGTTTTAGTTAAAAATATCCCCCTTTTTTATTTTTAACAGAATCTTTTTTATTGAAAAGTATTTTTTATTATTTTAATACACATCTACTTTAATTTCAGTCAACTATTTTAATGCACACATGCTTCTGATCCTTAATAAATGTGCATTTAGGACCTAAGGCTTTACATTTCCATATGTCCGTACTCACCACCACTCCCCACGACCCGGTTTAACTTCCTGCATGCTGACACTAAAGTTCTGCTCTCTGACATCAGGTGAGCTGCAGCCGATGGCCAGCAGCGCCTCCGTGGCCTCCTTCGTCATCGCCGTGGAGACCGGTCTCTCGGACGTGGAGGGGTCCATGGATCGGCCTCAGCTGGGAGACAAGTCATGAGAGCAGCACAACAGAACCGGGCAGAGAAAGGACTCGGATCAGGGTTTTATTTTTGTTTCTTCCAAGGGGATCCAGGAAGCCACCGGACCCGACCTGAATGCGATCTGACCCGAGCGAAGTCCAGAACCTGGTTCTGGATTTGGCTGCTAAACCCAGAACCAGCACCGGGGTTTTCCCACCGCACATGTGACTGAACCAACACTAACCTCCCGAACCGGTTCTGGAGGGTTTTCTGTTCTGGCTCAGAGAAAAAGCCGCCTGACCCAGGTTGTGTTTCCAGAACTCTCTGGCATCAGCACGGGTTTGTTCCCAGCGCGTTCGACTGGTTTCCAGCTCCAGGCTCTGGTTTCCAGTCCATCTGTGAAACCCATCGTAGACCCTCACAGCCTCCCAGATTTCACCAAACAAAGACTTTTTTTCCTTTTTTCCCTCCTTACTCGAAGGACTCTCGAGGTTTTCCCAGATTTCGCTGCTCTCCGGAGGTTCGCTCCCGGTTTTCTACCCAGTATTGATGCACAGTCGGGAACGCTCTCCCGCCTCTGATACGTATTCCTGGAATCTCGTGTTAAATCGTATGCCATGAGTCAGCCGCTGTTTCCGGACGTTTGGACGGGACACACCAGCGGCTCGGAGCAGGAATGACGGCAGAGTCGTCCTGGCTGTCTTACTTCAACAGTATTTCTCTCAAGTGTCTCTTTTCTTTGTGTTCTCGGCTCTCTGATATTTGCTTTGATGCTTCTTTTGCTGAACGAACATGTTTCCTTTGCACATTAGAGAGAAAACGGCGTCTCGAAGCGTTCCCGCAACATTATGCCGTGTAATTACAGCTTTTTTACTGCGAAGATTACGTTTTCTACCCGTGAAGCACAGATGGAAATCATGGAAGTACCTGCAGATTACGGTAAACGGAACAGCCGCGTCGTTGATCAGCCGTAGCATGACTCTGCATCATGACCTCAGTTCAGACGACAATCTTGTAGAAACAAGACAATGTGTGAGGATGAAAGCTGCTTCCTCCACGTGCCCGATCCGATAGATGGATGGAAACAGCGTACGAACCCGTCTCTTTCAGACCGCAGGAACCGAACGAACCAAACAGGAACTAAGTTGTTAAAACTTCCATTGGGTTTAGATCCCTCCCCCAGTAAGGAGGACTGACAGTCGGGTCCTTTCCCAAGCCGTCCTCTGCCGTCTCACTGGGCTTCACGGCTCTGTTTAGGAGAGGCAAAGTCATCCTTGTCCTTAAAGAACAAGATGATTTATTTATCCATGCGACTGGCTCCGAGCCCCGTGTGAAGGCCTGGACCATCTATACCGGGAGTCTGCAACCTGCACCAATCCAAGAGCCGCAGACGTCACATAACCCTCCGAAAACAGAAAACCTACTATTTTTTAGAAATGGCTGCGATAGGAAATTCATCATTTATAAAAAACAATTTTACTTTTTTATTTTTAGGTTTTAAAATAAAGAAAAACAAAACTTTGCAAAAGATTAACCTCTCTAATATGTAGTTTTTTTTTGTTTATGGGCTTTTTATTCAAACAGAAAAAGACAAAAAAAGAAGTATTACTGCTACCTTAGGTGACATGTTGTGGAAAATTCAATGCAATTATTTCATGATAAAAAAACATTTATCACAATATCCATATTTCAGAACATTACTTGGCTGTCGTAGAAGGTTGGAGGAGTCGCAGGTTGCAGACCCCTGATCTAAACTAAAAGAACAGGAGCGTCTTGCTTCTGCAGTGTGGAGAACTGGAATGGGATCGGTAGGAGATACGAACGTCCACAAAAACCTTTGTAAATAAACGGTTCCTGATTTTAGCCTTTAAAAAGCCAAACAAAGGAATGGACCAGTAACAGTTTCCTGGGGTCATCATTTAGATATTTACCCACCACCGTCTGGCTGTCGCATCGTTTCACCGTTCTCCAGTTTAACCACAAAGAATAAAAAAAGCTCCTAAAAACTTTCCATTCTCCATCACCAAGCCAAAAGAAACGCCTCTACCCCGCCTGACCGCGCGTCGCTGCCACGGCGCTGCCTTTTACCCTTTAACCCTGACAATCGAGGTTTGGAGCTTTTCCCCGCTGGCCCGGTCCTACAAAGTCCGCTTCGTACCCTGGAAGAGCCCGGCGTGTAAATATAAGCCCCTCCCACACCAGCTCCCCGGCTGTGAGGCGCCGCCGTCGTCCCGCCGCGGCGCCGCAAGCTTCCTGAGAAAGTTAAAGATTGTCGTCTATTTTGATACCAGAGGAGACGTTTATTTTTGTAATGAAGACTCCTGAAGCAGCAGAGACTGATTTTCCTCCCTCCGCCCCCTCGTTCCCGATGCTGCTCGTCCACGAGGCAGATTTCAGTGTTTATTTGTGTAACTGTATATAAAACTTCCACATGGACGACATGAGCACGAATATACAGGCTTGTTTGTTTGGGTTCGGATCTTCCTGAGCGAACTGAGCCCATGCGTAGGCGGGAGGACCGAATATTATCACTGTGGAAACAAAAGGATGAGAAATAGATTGACAGTTTTGTGCATTTGGCTTTGAAAATGTTGGACAGAGTTTTGGATTTACTTTCCAGTTGTGTATATTTAAATCATCTGGCTGGAGGAAAAGTTCGGTTTTGTTGGGAAATTCGTGTTTCCAGTCCTACCAGTGAGTTCAGTTTTCTCTCAGACTCGGAGCCCAGTTTCTTTTGTGAAGCTCTTCATTTCCTGGGCTGAGAAGAAGCTCAGTCCTGGTCCACTTCCCGGGTCTGTCCTAAACCTAGCTCAGTCCCGGGTCTGTCCTAAACCTAGCTCAGTCCCGGGTCTGTCCTAAACCTAGCTCAGTCCCAGGTCTGTCCTAAACCTAGCTCAGTCTCGGGTCTGTCCTAAACCTAGCTCAGTCCCGGGTCTGTCCTAAACACTAGCATGGCCCCGGGTCTGCCCTAGACCTAGCTCAGTCCCGGCTCATGTCCCAGGTCTGTCCTAAACCTAGCCCAGTCCCGGCTCATGTCCCGGGTCTGTCCTAAACCTAGCTCAGTCCCGGACCTTTCACAAACGCTAGCATAGACCCAGTCCATGATCCGGGTCTGTCCTAAACGCTAGCATAGTCCTGTGTCTGTTCTAAACCCAGCTCAGTCCTGGGCCTTTCATAAACGCTAGTCTAGTGCCAACTCATGTCCCGGGTTTGTCCTAAACGCTGGTTTATTTAAACCCTGGTATGATGGAGGAGGGGTTAGAGGACGGTGGACTTGTTTGCCTTGCTTTGGACAATTTTCAGTGAGTAATGTTTTGAATAAAGTCAAATTGCTTTGTGTTGTGAGTTTATTGACTCAGCTCTTTATTTTGCACCCACACACTCACAATTTTTAACAATTCAGGATTAAAATATTGTCCTTCAAGTTTACATGGAAATATTAATTATGAATTAAAGTTAACATAGAAAACAAATTTTCTTAAAGAAGCTGTACCTGATATTATTATTTTAGTTAGTTAGTTAGTTATTTTAGTTAGCGTTAGAGATGTTCGGAATCCGGAAGTTAGCCCCATTGGTAGAGTGTCGCCAAAGCTCAAAATTAGCCGCTTCCGCTAACTAAAATGTCTTGGACTCGTACACATGCACAATCAATGAGTCATTAATTTTTATGGACTTACCCCTTTTACCACATAATATACTGAGTAGAAACCATTTTTCTTAGAAAGATTAAAATAATATAAGCAATTCCTCCTTTAATTCCGCTTTAAAGCCAGGGGTTGGGAAGGGTTCTGATTGGTTGGATGGCGGAAGTGATGTACCCTGCTTCTTTTATTTTCAACAACATGAGAAAACATCATAAGAAGAATCATTTTCGCTTGATTTGGATTCTAGTTCTGAAGCAGCAGCTAGCTATTAGCATTCTACATTACTTTCACCTGGCTTAGTCCTTCCATGGATCCAAAGTTACATTAAACCTATAGTTGGTAATCTTGTTCAGAAACACTTTTTGTTATGTTGGGTGAAATTGTCATTTCTGACAGTAGTCAGTACATTGTGTTTTCATAAAAGAGAGCATGAAAAGTCAGACCTCTGAGAGCTGCAGGCTTGTAAAAAGTCTGAGCAATCCCTTGTGAATGGGGGGTGGAATCCATGTGCCACAAAGTTACACTTAATTAATGCATCCATTTTATTCTCGTGTAATTCAATATAAGTATTCAAACATTTGTCTAAATTGTAATGATTCATATGTAAATATATATTATAAAACTTCTGACTTCCCATTTTTTTATTTATTTACCACTTCAGAAAACTCTTATGAAATGAGGTGGGAGAACCTGGAAAAACGATTCACTAGCTACACAAAAATACTGCTTTCCCCGTAGCCACGCCTTCTGAGTGTGAAATAGTTGAGTTTGACGGATATATCACCATCCAACATGTGGAACGGGCTAGTTAAAATGATTGGATGGTGTTTTTATCATTCCTTTCAGTTCCCCCACTTAATGAAATATTTAATTTACGTTTGATTTATCGGCCGCAATCTGAGTGTGAAGGAAATTTTATGCAGTATAGTAAAATCTCCTCCTGGAAAACATCTACTCCGTCTCCGTCCACCTTTTAATCGGTTGCAGTTGCATTTTTACACTGAGTGGCCACCAGGGGGAAGCAGATGTTTAATGAATTTAAATTAAGTGTGTACCACCCTTTCGTACACACACATTTATCGGCTGTCACCTCCAGCATGGTTGTTGACTGGCATGACCAGCTGTCTCTGGAGATGATCTGCCACCTCGGGGTGTGTGTATTTCTGTATATCTGAGTGTGAAAGTGTGTGTGTTTCTCTGGAGACATTTCTACAGCTGCAAAGATGTCTGTGAACACTATGTTTCCCATCAGCCCAACCAACATGCTGCTGGTTACAGTTGTGCGGCTTAAAATCTCAGTAAATCTAATGAGAAGAACAGCAGTCGTCTCCAGGAACTATCACGTTCTGCCTCAGCAATGGAAATGATTGCACGGCCATACTGAGCAGTGTTTGTTTGTGATGCAGCGCAGCAACAACTGCATGACTGGAGTGACCTTTCTGAAGATGCATGCTTTGAATAATAAGCTCATGTTGCGTCCGCCTGGTTGTCAGATCTCTTATGAGCCTGCTGATGAGTCTGACACATTTAGATCTGTGTCAGTAGGATCATGAGGGTCGCTGTTACAACCATCAAACCTTCAGCCCAGAGATTATAGTATCGTTCTCTTTCAGGATGGGTATTCTGCTGACATAAAAAGTACACGCTAAGTAGGATAAATGTCTAGTTCTGGTTAGGTTTAGGCAACAATTTTACATCTCAAACCAGACGAAGTTAGAATGGGAAATCAGGGTCAGTAATGGGTTATTAAAACAGAAGCATCTAAGAATAGTGGGATCCTTACAGAGCAAAGATGAAAACCATGAAATTGTTTGAAACCAATGTTACTGAAAAACTGGAAGGGATTTACATATTTATTCCTTAACAAGACAGAATATATAACAATTCGATGAATATGGAGGAATTGCAGTGGTAGGGGAGCAAACCTAACATCCATACCGATAATGTTTCGATCCCTAGGACCAGACGGTATGGACACCTGACGTTGAGCCATTGTAGGATAATATAGTCAAGCACAATGATACAGAGTTAAATCTACAGCGTTGACTTCTCTGGACTCGAATATATCTGTGATGAGAAAACTCACAATGGAAACATGCACCACTCAGTAAGCCAGGTTAATATGGGGAAAAGACCATCTAAGTCCAAAGGCCTGGTTTTGTAATGGTATAGGATTGAATCAGTTCTTGCAACATTAATTTCCACTTCTCTGAGGCAGGAAAATTTGACATTTTCAACAAATTGCTGCCTTCAAGACCACGTCATCTCCAGTGTTTAATTTCTCAATCAGACAACGCTTATATAAGCAATTGGCATATATAAACATGTGCAGCCAAAACATAAAAACCACTGCTTGAACCTCTGCCCAGCCACACTTGAACCAGCATCCACCTTGCTTTGAGGTTGCAGTGCTAACCACTGCACCATTATATGTCATTTGCATGAAGAGCTTCTGGATTCAGTTTATCTTATCAATGCCAACATATCGAGACATTTGCATTGATAATGGTGCAAAAACTCCAGAAACTCATCATCACTCTGTAATATCCTCCATGCAAGAAGTCTTTTAAGTTTATTTCGGGCTTAAAAGCTACATTTATCCATCAGTGTTAAGACCCTTTCATTATTTCAATTCAGACGTATTTTTGTCCAATGTTGTCCAACATCACCAAACTCCCATAGGTAGAAGTTCTTTATGTTTGCATGGTTGTAAGGCAATGCATGCTATAGAGGGCAGAGTTCACCTCCAAGTTCAGATGTAAGTTTCAGACGAGAGTGAACACGGTGACGACGAGGGGATGGTAGACAGCAGTGGTCTGTGCGGCCATTGAATGCATTTTTTACAGATATAAAGCTCCATTTGCGTGCAAGCATATTTAACATAGAGCGTAAATTAGTATACCTGACAGAAAAGCTAAAATCATAAAAACACATAAATTCCAAATGTGTAAATCAAAAGTCTAGATCGAACTATAATCGGACCAAGATTGCAAGAAAACTGTAGTTCATTTAGTGTCAGTCATCATGAGAGGGCATGATGAATCATTTCCCACCGTCCAGCTGAAAATCCTTTGTGTCTGTATCAAACATTAAAAACAGAGATTTGAGTTCTCAGGGCGGTCAGCTGCCTCCAGAGCTCGCTGTACGTTCTGCCAGAAGACTCCAGAGTGCCGAGCGGACTGTGGCCAGCTAAGGTAGGTGCATCTCTTCACCAGGCTTCTCATTTGGTGATACGGAGAGAGCTGCTGGGCTGGGATGTCCTCTAGAAACAGCATGATTAGCATGTCTTTGTTTTCGTCAAAGAGACGGAAGCTGCAGACAAAAACAGGATGGAATCTAAGTCAACTTAGAAACAGTAAGTAGATTACGATTATTGGTATATTTACGGAGCGGTAGCGCCCTCATCTGGCCACCTGGATCCCTCTGGAGCACCACTCGCTCTGCAGGTAGTGTCGGCTAATCACGCAGATGGTCTTCCTGCTGCTGTAGATGGCCTCTGTAATGTTGTCAATGATGGGCTTCCCTGCAAAACACACTTTAGTCAGCTCAAGTGGACTAAACTCTTTAAGTTCATGGATCTGATCTGTTAATAGAGTCATAATACTAATCTAATGAGGTTAGACCTGATGGGAAAGAATTCCCATAGACATGCACAAAAAGACTTCATCAACCAAAGACACATAGCAACAACATAGTCCAACATATTACATGTGCTTATTTCTTTGATACAAATGGGCCCTCATATATGTGTAGGGCGTAATCAAAGCGATAAACATGGTGACACGACAGGAAGTTAACAGTTGGTTCATGTCAAGATGACTTTAAAGAATTGCTCAACTTATGGTTTAAATTAGATCTGAGAGGAAGAAGATTTTATCTCCCGTCAGAGAAAAAGGAAGCAAGATGCAGAAATATGACTACACTATAGCTTATCAAGAAAGAGGAAGACTATAGTATAGACAAAAGAAGAAGAACCATGAAGGAAATTAGAGACTATATAGAAAGCATCTGTACCTGGTTCAAAGTCTCTGTGGTGTAGACATAGTTTCCAACCTTGCTGACCCTCCAGTACAGGAAGTAACTCACAGAGCCAGGCCTCATCATAAACGTTGTAGGACACAAAAGTAGCTGTCAGAAGGGCCCTTCGTGCTTCTTTTCTTATCGTAGAGGAAGGCCAGGAAGAGGTAGTAGGTATAGATGAGGTGCAGTCTCAGGAAGTGATAGACAAACGATGCAAGGATAGTCAGCACAAGTGCTCGAAACAAAGCAGAAGAAGCTAGTGTCCAGCCCACAGAGGCCGACGTCGAAGTCCAGGAACCTCTTACCCTTTTTGCTGGACGGAAATGCACAGGAATACTGGTGACCATTAACAACTTGTGTTTAGTTGTTGTTTTGAATCCACTGATTGAAACCAGAGTTAGAGCATTCACATGTTAAAGGGTTATCACTCAGATCAAAGTAGGAAAGGATCGGAAGATTGTCTCATTGATGATGGAAAGTTCATTATTGCTCAGTTTCAGCCAGCCAAGCATTGGCAAGTTGGCCGAGGAGAGGAAGTCCAAAGATGAGAGTTTATTGTCAGACAGGTCTAATGTCTTTAGCTTTGGGATTGGTCGGAAAACTTCAGAGGCTAGGTGTGTCAGACCACTTCGGATTATCTGCAGACCTTTCAGCTGTGGCGTGTATTTAAATGTGTCTGGGTGCAAAGATTTCATGAAGAATTTTTCTGTCATTAAATACTCTAAAGATGTCAGACCACAAAGCAGATATGGTGAAACATCAACACAGTACTCGTCATAAACTTTCAGAACGAGCATCTTCAAGTTGACTAAATTTGAAAAGGGTAGCTCAAGATTTTGTTAAAGACTATTAGGGTTCCACTTCACGGTAAGATGAAGGTTTAGGGTTTCCAGGTGTCTTAGTTGTAATCCCTGGAAATCCTGTATATTATACGTATCGAGCGTCAGACTAAGTGTTTTGAGACGATCAAGTCCATCAAAGGCCCCATCATAAATTCTATAATATGAGTCTGATTCTAAATCCAGAGAACGAAGTGATGACAGGTTCTGGAAGTCTCCTTGCGTAAGCTGTAAAAGTCTATTATTATGCAAACTCAGAGTCTCAAGTTTCTGTAAACTTGCTTTGAGGCTGGATTCAATCGCAAAAAAGACATTTTCCCCAATATCAGGATCTTTCAAATTATTCAGATTTTGAAAAACGCACCCTTGAAGACTGGAGATGAGGTTGTGGTTCAGATTGAGGGTTGTAATTTTTGTCAAGTTCAGGAAATCAAGGCAGCTTAGCTCATTGATGAAGTTAGCCCTCAGATTCAGGTTTTCCAGTGTGACCAGTCCTCGGACTGCAAGCGATACCTTTAACAGTTGGTTTTTGTCCAGTATCAGGACCTTGAGCCATCTCAGGTTTTTTAGTGCGTGTTCAGACATGCCAGACAGACTATTGGAGGACAAACAGAGCTCCGTAAGTTGGGAACACGACTGCAGCAAGTTATCATCTACAAACCCAATGTTATTTGAAATTGCCTCAAGATTTCGTAGAGAGGGAGTTTGGCAGGCGACTTCTATGAGGTCGTCATCTATAGACTTCTTCATGAACAACAGGGAAAGTTTTTGCAAGGAAGTGAGGGTCCGTAACATTGCACTGTATGTCTCAAAGCTAATGTAGCTTCTGCTGAGATACAAATTAGTTACCCCCCTCAGATAGGTCTTGTTTGAGACATTCCAGGCTATGTCGTAGCTGCACTTGCTAAAGTCCAGATACTTCAGACGAGGAAAAATATCTTTGGTAACGCTGAACGTCCTCAGTGGATTGAAAGATAGCATTAGTGTTTCGAGCTTTGAAATGTTTAGAGGTAGGTCATCCAATTGCAAAGAGGTTAACTTGTTATTCCCTATTCCTAGGATTGTTAAAGTTGGAAGTTTCAATATCGGAACAATGTCTGAAATCTGATGTAGATGGTTGCTGCCCAGTATCACCCACTTGATGCTGGCCAAGGGTTGAAAAGCACCAGGGGAAACGAATGAGATCTGATTTGTGTCTAGAGACAGTGATGTCAGTTTGGACAAACCCAGAAACATGTTATCTGTCAGGTTTCTGAGTCTATTATTGTCCAAGATAAGCAACTTTAATTCTCTCAAATCTGCAAATGCTCCATCATCTATATGTGAAATAAAATTATTTTCAGCGTATGCAGCTCTGAGCTTGGATAAACCTCTCAAATCGGAGCTGGTGATTGCTAAAATCTGGTTTGAGCCCAGATCTAGTGATTCTGCATTTCTTGGGATGTCGTCTGGAATCGCTGAGAGGTCACGCTGCCTGCATGAAACTGACACACTTGGGTCATTCTCAGAGTAAGCTATGGTGCAGT